>CANTUT010000038.1:5000-7500 GCA_947687605.1 Reutealis trisperma | reverse complement strand
GAAGGTGATCACTATTAGGTGTGTAACTTTCTAGATTCATGTCCAATTAGCAATGGGAATGAGAAAGCATTTTTCTCCACTAATGTGAAATCTCACTTCACACTTAGTCCCATAAGTCATGAGGGACAGCTAGCATTCCATATCACGATTACCTAATTAGAAATGAATGTTTATAGTTAAAAACTTAAACATTACATGGACCATCGATCATAAATCATCATGCACTAAAATTCCTTCATTAAAGATCCTAATTTCGGCTAGGGTAATGGTTTATGTCAAACTCTAATGTGCCTCAATTCTATGTCCTTATCTCGGTTCAAATTCTTTATAAGATTAGATTCCTACTAGAAACTCTTTTTAATGAATCTATCTATCCTAGCCAAGAGCTTTAGTTATCAAGAATAACTAGATAGTATAGGATCTTAACCTCGTTTACTTGAGGTAATAAATTCTATCTTGGCGATCACTTATCTCTATACATAACAAATTAGAACCATCACATGCCATATATCCGTACATAAATAGTACGTCTATGTAAGAAGTAACAAATCCTAACCACCTATGTATGAGATATAGTATCCCTCAAGTCAAAGGATTATATGCACTATTATGACCTAGATAATAAATAATTAACAAGTAGTAAAACCCCATATTATTATCATCTAACGACACAATTCGACTATTCATCTTATGAATATCCATGTGTTTGTATCGACATCACATGTCAAGCAGCATGAGACTTACTGCCTCTATAATCATTCGTATCACATACTGATTATAGAAAACAAATAGAGGTGATGGTCTTCTGAAATTAATGACGCCTAGTCATTAATCCTATGACCATGAACATATTTAAAATATTTATACAAGAGAGATCTGTCTCCCATATTCTCAACAATTGATAATAGATCCTCTTATAAATACTTAAAGACTACATTCAATAATATGAAACCCTTTTCACATTATGAATATATTATAGTGCCATTGGAAATTAATATCTACTATTACATAACTATTATATGGCTCTTAGGGCACACAGTGCTAGCAATATGTGTGTGTGTGTGTGTGTGTGTGTATATACGCCCGCATGCACACACACACACACACACTGTAACAACCCATCTCTACCCTAGGAGTTTTAGTGACAAATTATTTGAATTTAGAGTTATTGTGACAAATTGTGTAACTATATAAAAATTTATGTATGACGTGATTTATGGGTTTGGGCCATGTTAAATTAATTTTAATATGCCTAATATGAATTATTATTATAAAATAAATGATTTGAATAAAATGCATTAGCATGAAATAATTTATTTTACGTAAAATGAATTTTCATGTAAAAAAATGATTTTTAAGCATAAATTAATTTTATGAGTATTTTTAAAATATTTTTAAATAAATATTTCAAGAGAAATTTTAATGACAATAATAAGAAAAATATTTTATTTTTAATTACCTATAATCAGTCCTAATTTAAATAAAAAGCCCAAATACCCAAAAGCCCATTATACTAAAACACTTCTAACCTAGCTCATTAAGGGTATTAGTGGAAATTGCACCCCAAACCCTAATATATAATGAGAATTTCAGCCAGTCCTTGATTTCCAATAGCCACCATTCTGTTTTTTAGTATTTTAATAGAAAAATTCTCTCAAAATATTTCTCTCTACCGAAATTCTTAAAAAAATTTCAACTTTGTGATTCCACGAATATTTCATAAATTTTTCTTTTTTTTCAATTTTCTATCTGATTTCTATGAAACAAATTATGAGAAAATCATTTTAAACTAGTTATTTATTAATTTCTATTGATTAATTCAGTTTAGGTGAGTTTTTGAAAGAAAAATTAATTTCTCTACTGAAAACATCAACCTTCCTACGTGATTTCGCCAAAGGTGAATCCTATAATTCAAAAATTAAAATTTTCAAACAAAAATTCATTAAGGGGGGGCAACTACTACATATTTAGATTCTAAACTAATTTTTGATGTATTTTGATGAAAAATATTGGATTAAATTATATTTCTACATATTACTGTAATGACCAAAAAGTTTCAAAAAACAAAGGAATTCAAGGTTTTTGTGCTAGAACTTAAAAGTTAGAAAGTTCTATGATTATACATATATAGGGCTACCAATTTGTGTATAGAGGAATTATAATATGATATTTTTTTATTTGGATTTTTTATTTGGATGAAAAATAATGATTTAAATCATGTGTTTGCATATCGTTGTAATGAATCGGAAGCACAGAAAGCTTAAAAAACTCATGATTTTCTTTCTAAGCCCTAAATTTGGAATTTTCATGTATGAAAAGAATTCATGGCTGCCGATTTGTACCTATTGATGTTTTAAACTGATATTTGTTGTGATTGAATGAAAAATAATGGTTCAAAACACCTATTTACATATTGCTGTAATGATCAGAAAACACCAAAAACAAGAAAACTCATGGTTTTTCATCCTAAAACTTAAAGTTGGAAATTTTCATGCATATG
>CANTUT010000037.1:302500-482048 GCA_947687605.1 Reutealis trisperma | reverse complement strand
CTTCATTATGCTTCTTTGTTTCCCATTCAATAACCAGCTGATTGGTCCACTTAGGACCAATCAGTTGCTACCTCTTATTCTTCTTTTTTTTTTTTAACCGTGTATATATATATATATATGGTTTGTCTGACAAAGTTTTTGATGTTATCTTTATCCTCATCTTAGACTTTTTTATAAGGTGCTGCATCTATCTCATGTTCACCATAAGGGATAGACATTTTCTTAAGAGGTGGATGTTCTGACTAGACAATCTGACCATCTACCTTCCATTCAAAAGCTTATTCCTAGCGGTGATAGGATTTACAAACTTGTTTGAATGATGTAAACATTTATCTTTTTTGAAAGGATAAGAAATATTATTTTCTCTTATAGGTATTTCAAACCAATCAAAAAATTTAATTTGAATTGGTTGCAAAAATCATAATATTTTCTTGGATTTCTTCTCTGACTTCCAAGAAGTGTTTGAAAAACTAGATTTTTTTTTCTGTTCATTTTCTTTGAATAAAAATCTTCATGAAGAAGTTTTTTATCAATTTGAAAAGATTTTTCCAAAGCATTGATTTCTGTTTCAATATTTTGGGTAACTTTTGAAGGTGTGGGGGAAGAAGGGACAGGTATGTATACACACACACACACACCAAACCTTTTGTTAAAAATAATAATAATAATAATATTCATAAACCTTAATTTATATAATAAAAGTTTAATTAATAAATAACCATTCATAATAATAATGATTATAATGAAATTCCAAAAACTTTCGATAAAAATTTATATAATTAACATTATAATTTAAATTAATTGAACATCATACTAACTTCTAAAATTTCAAAAAAAGTAATATTCAATTGTCAAAACATAAATTCTCAAAAATAGCTACTTTAATATTTTCATAATTAAATATATAAGTACATTCTTCTACTATACTCACATGTTTAACATTAAAATAAAATTACAATTAATAATACATTTTTTTTCAAATCATATGAATATATAAAATTTAATAAAATATAACTTCAATTTTTAGTTTTAACAAAGAAAATAATAAAATAATATATTTTCGTATAAAAATATGATTTTTTAAAATAAATAAAAATTCGGGGTATTACAGTATCCTTGGTAATAGGATATATTTTCCTACATGTTGTCCTACAATTATTTTTACATGTATAATATTTCTATTAATTTTTTTCACACCATCCTAGTTTCATTGAGCAATATTATGGGACAATTAACTTTTAATTTCAACTTGTGAGATGGCAAGACATATGGTAACAATGTGTTTCAAAATTATTTTTTTGTATAATCCACACCTTTTTTTTGTTATTAAATTTGATGTCACTGCTCAGTATTCTCTCTCGATCTTCCTCTCCAATTTAAATGAAACTTTTTTAAATTTAAAAAATTGAGCATTTATGAAATTTTACAAATAAAATATTTAAATATAGTTTGACTCTTTATAACTATATAGTCACACAATGCACTAAATTGTGCTTGAAAAAATATACTATTCCTGAAATAAGCAGTGGAGTTCATAGGTATTGTATTGTATTTTATATTTGTATGCATCAGTGTGAGCCATAATATTAGCAAGTAATAGAATGAATAAAAAAATAATTTTTTTAAATTTATGATGATTTGGCTATTCAATCCAAAATAAATTATAAATTAAAGACATCTTTTGATTCAAATAAATATAAAATTTGATTTAACTTTTATCTTTTTCAATTTATATTCTTATTTATATATTTTTATATATTATATTAGATATTTTAGTCTCAATTTATTTATTTATCTATATTTATTTTTTAAATGTCATACTTTTATATTTTTATTTTTAATAAAGATTTTCTCTAGTATAAGTTGAAATTTATCTGATAATCTAATAATTTGAAATTTTTAATAGTTTTATTCCTTTAAAGGATTCAATAGTTTAAACATTGGATTAGTTCTTATTTGCTTAGCAAAAAGAGAGAAAATTAATGAGTAACTTTAAATTAATTTTTTGCTGCTAATAGACATAACATGCACAAAAAAAAAAATGTTGAGTTTAATCGTACCTTAACATGTATGAAGATTGCTAATTTCTTTCTTCTTTTATCAAAAAGGAAATTTTGTATTGTTTGGGTAAGCAAAAGAACAAACCTTTTGTTTATTATTAATATTATTTTTATTTTGTTGGATTTGTTCATTAAAAAATATAAAATAATAATTTTATTTAAAGATAGACTTTCAAAATTATTTACTAATTTATCATTTCCTTACATTTGAAAAAATACATTACTATTTAACACAATGTTATAAACTTACTTGCAATAGATTTTTAATTCTAGCCACATAAATTAATAAAAATATTAATTTGTTCTATTGTGATAATTTATATTTTTGCAATTGTAATTTTAAATATCAAAATATAAGGAACTATAATGTAATATAACTATCTTAATTAATAAATGACCATATTACCCTTTATAAATGCACAATTAGAAAGAATTTAGTAGGGATTCTTATGTAAATTTGCTTACCCCTCCATTCATACATTTATATATAGTATCACTATGTATATGATGAGATCTAAAAATGACCACATCAATATTCATCATTTCAGTTAAGTTCAAGATAATCCAAATGCTCTGACACGAGGCTTGACATCATTAAGAGATTAAATACAAACTATCAATAGCAATCTAGCCTAAGACCTTATAGATAGGCCACCACATGCCTTGTCCTAATAGTCATTCTAAATAGTAGGCACCTTGCTTCAGTAGTACTTCACCTTATCTTTTGATGACCATATTTAGCTTATAAGGAAAATCATCTCAGTAATTCCTTATAAGCTTCTCATGCACGCAATCTCCATCACTTCTAAAAAATGAGATTTAGATCATCTTAGCACAAGACTTCACAACTGCCAGTGCTGGCACATCATTACCTTGTCCAACTATAGAATGATGTGACAAAAGCTCATCAATCATGAGTAACTACATTAATTCCCAATGCAAGAAGCAACACAAATACCACCTTTTCATCAATCTAAGGAGGCTTATTGACCATAAAAAAAACTCTTCGCCACCTGAAGAGGCTAGTCCTGGAGGGTTCTCGGCCTCATACTCATTCCCTAACTCTTTCCACAAGTTGTCAACACTGAATAATCCCAGCTTATTACCTTCTTTCCCTACTAGAAAAGGTTAATTTGACGAGAGTTAAAACAAACACTCTCACTCAAAATACTAGAGAAAGTAGTAGTAACATCTCTCTAAATTCACTCTTCTCCATAAGCCTTTAACTTACATGCAATCACTGACTTAAGAATTACATGGTTAGTGCTAGGCTTAAGCTTGGCGCTAACACTATTTTCTCCTCTACTATTTCTTGCTCATGCAAGTTGCAGGCCTAGCAATGGCTTGGTGTAACTCACAGGCCTAGGTTTAATACCTCTAAGCTTAATTCTCATAGGTTCAACAGCTTCAAGCTCTATCGACTAAGGTCCAACACCTTCAAACTCTATAATGCTAAGGTCCAGCACCTCGAGCTCCATGTCTACTCAAGTCCAACATTTCATATTCAAGTCCAACACCTCAAGCTCTTTACATTTGAAAGTATCTACCTAGGTCCAACACCTTTGGGGTTAGGTCCATCACCTTAAGCCTTTTGTCCTCATTGAGGGGTGGCCTTAGGGCCCAAGACTCTCCATGATCCCATTAATATTCAATTAATGGAATTTTCTACATATTAATAATCTTTTTTTTTTTAACAACTTTGACCTTATAGATCATATATGTGGCTTTTTAATTGTTTTAATAGTTATGATCTTAGAAACTTAATGATGCATTTTGATTTGATTAGATTTTTAAGAAGTTTGGCTAGAACTAAAAATAGTTACACCAAAATGAGCTATTCCAAGTAAATACAAGATAACCTAAATACTTCAGATAGATGGCCTCACATTATTAAAGTGACTAAGCCAAAACTACCAATAACAATTAGGCCTAAGGCCTTATGGACAAGCCATTTAGTGCCTTATCCTAGTAGTCATCCTAAGAAGTAGACACTTGTGAACGCGTGATTTTGCACCTTTAAGACATTTAATTGCATATAACCAAACTTTTATAGATCTAGAAGTACGAGTCAGGCCTTCTAAGGAGCAATTGAACTTCTATGGACCTTGGAAAAGTCCTTAGGTCTTTCAAAATAAAAAGGGCCAAGACAGACACAAAATGAGCAAAAATGAATGAAATAGACTAAGCTCAAGCTTGTTATCACACGAATGAAGAGCGGTTGCCATATGGAAGCCTTGTAGTGCTATACAACCCTTAAATGGTAACAAATTCCCTCTAAATGGCAATCATATATGCAAATAACTATCACACGCATGAAGCATAATTACTGCAGAGCAAGCTTGTGGCGCCGTATAGCCCTTAAATGGCAGCAAAGTATCCCTAAATATCAACCTTATTTGCAGGTAAGTGCCACATGTATGAAGCACAATATGCTTATGTGGTTGATGATTACTCTAGATTTACTTGGTTAGTCTTGACTCATAAGAGTGATGCCTTTGATGCCTTTACAAGTTTTGCAAAATGTATTTAAAATAAAAAAAGGATATTTTATTTCAAAAATTAGAAGTGATCATGGGAAGGAATTTAAAAATGAAAATTTTAAAAACTTTTGTCTTGAATATGGTATTTCACATAATTTTTCAATTCCTAGATTGCCATAACAAAATGGTGTTATAGAGAGGAAAATAGAACTTTAGTAGAGATGGTTAGAACTATGCTCAATGAGTATGATCTTCCCACATATTTTTGGATGAAAGCCATTAACATTTCATGTTATGTAGCAAATCATGTTTTTAAAAGACCAATTTTAAACAAAACCTCTTGTGAGTTATGGAATGGAAGAAAACCCAAGATCTCATATCTTAGAGTATTTGGTTGCAAGTGCTATATATTAAATAATAAGGATAACCTTGGAAAATTTACATCCAAAATAGATGAAGGACTTTTTCTTGGCTATTCCACCAATAGCAAAGCTTATAGAGTCTTTTATAAGAAATCATTAGTGGTTAAAGAGTCTATAAATGTGGTGTTTGATTATTCTAGTAAGCTTGATCTTGGGAAGATCTTATAAGTGAATTTGAGAAACTTGGAGTTGATCAAGAGAACAACCCAAAGGAGGAGAAAACCAAAGAAGAAAGCCAATAAGATCATGAAGCTCCACTATAACTACAAGAGAATGATAATCAAAGACTTCCAAAGGAGTGGAGATATCTCAAGAATCAACCTAAGGAGCTTATCATTGGTGAAACTTCAAAGAGTGTAAGTACTAGGTCTTATTTTAAAGCCTTAGATAATAATCTTGTATTTGTTTATCAAATTGAGCTAAGGACTATTGATGAGGCTCTTGATGATGAGAGTTGGGTGATTTCTATGCAAGTGGAACTCAACCAATTTTGAGAGAAACAAAGTTTATAAAATTGTTCCTAGACTTAAGGATCATCTTATTATTTCATGTAAATGGGTATTTAGGAATAAGCTAGATGAGCATAGTTCCATCACTAGAAATACAACTAGATTGATTGCCAAAAAGATATAATTAAGAGGAAGGCATAGATTATGATGAAACCTTTATTCTAGTTGCAATATTAGAGGCTATTAGAATCCTTCTTTCATATGCATGCCTCATGGATTTTAAACTTTTTCAAATGGATGTTCAAAGTGCATTTTTAAATGGTTTTATAGAAGAAGTATTTCATGTTAAGCAACCTTCCTATTTTGAACATCATGAACTCTCAAATCATGTTTACAAATTAACTAAAACCTTGTATGGATTGAAACAAGTCACTATGAAAGGATTAATTCATTACTTTTGAAAAGTGGTTTTACTAAATGTAAGGTTGATGATACACTTTTTGTCAAAAATCACAATAATGACAATGATACACTAATTGTTTAAATTTATATTGATGATATTATTTTTGGTGCTACTAATGAAAATCTCTGTGAAGATTTTTGCTAAGTATATGACTAGAAAATTTGAGATGAGCATGATAGGTGATCTCAAATTCTTTCTTAGTTTACAAATCAACCAAGGATGGTATTTTCATCAACCAGTCCAAGTACACAAAGGAGCTTTTAAAGAATTTTAGGATGGATGGTTGCAAAAGTAGTAAAACACCTATATGCACATCAACTAAACTTGATAAGGATGAAAAGGGTAAGCCTATAGATGAGAACAAATAATGAGGCATGATAAGTTCCCTTCTTTTTCTTATGGCTTCTAGGTCCGATATTATATATAGTGTTTACTTGTGTGCTAGATTTTAATCTTGCCTAAAGAGTCTTTTTCACATATTGTCAAAAGAATTTTGAATATTTATATGGCACATTGCATTTATGATAATAATATCTTAGGAACACATCATTTAACATTGTTGACTTTTTGGATGCAGATTATGCCAATAATTTACTAGACAGGAAGAGCACTTTTGAAATTTGTCATTTTATTAGTGAATGTCTAGTTTCTTAATTTAGCAAGAAACAAGTTTTGGTTGCCTTGTGCACCGTCAAAGTAGAATATGTGGTAGTAGGTTATTGTTGCACTGAAGTCCTATGGATAAAATAATAACTCAAGGACTATAGTCAAGTAATTGATCACATTCCCATCAAATGTGATAACACAATGCCATAATTCTTAAAAAAATCCCATCCAACATTCTAGAGGTAAGCACTTAGATATTAGGCATCACTTTTTAAGAGATCATGTGCAAGTTGATGATGTTGTATTAGAATTTATTAATATAACTAATCAATTATCCAATATTTTCACAAAGCCCCTTAAAGAAATGAGGTTTTGTTTCATTAAAAGGGAGCTTGGAATGCTTGATGAGAGCTCTTTAACATGAAAATTTTTTCTTGCACATCATATTGCTTCATTTGCTTAATTCATGGTTTGAAGTGGCTTTTTAATATTGATGACCAATTTTTATGCTATTATAGATTGCTTTTTGAATGATTTTGTGTTTGAATTAGTATTGAATAATAAACATGTGAATTTTCAATATTCATGTGATTACAATTCAATCATTTACATTAATTTTAATCTTGCTAATTAGTGCCAATTGCATGGATGAGTCTTTCTCATGTTTTCACCAAAAATTTCTAAAAAACCTATTGCAATCACCATTCATTTTTGCAAGCACGATATTTGAAATTTCTTCCCATTTCCAAAGTACAAAAAATAGTAGTTGCAAAAGAATATTGCAGATGCAAAATTTGAAAATTCAAATTTCACGATTGCAACCTTCATTTTGCAAACACGATTTATGCATTTCTCTAAAAAAATATAGCCATTTTAAAATAGTTATTACATTTTGAATTTAATATAAAAACTAGCCATTTGTTTTATCATTTCTTTAAATTTTAGGTTGATAAGTATCTCTTTAAGCCTCAAAAATTATTTTACACTCATTCTAACTCTCCCAAAAGCATTTCCAACTATTTTTGTGCTCTCAAAGTCTTCATTCTCTTCATCTATTTTATTTCTTTTTCATTCCATTCCATTTATTTAATCCAAATGGCTCTAAGAACTAATGTGTCTAGAGAATCAAAGGGTAAGGAACCCTAAATGTCACAACCTCAATCCTCTCTCTTTGAATTAATGAAGGCCGTAATACAAGAAGAGAAACTAAAATTACACCATGTTGTAAGATAAGGCTATTCTTGCAAATAAGATTCCAAACATGATAAGCCCTTTGGTATTGAACAAGAAATTCAAACCTATTTGAACAATTTGAATTGGGGGAAATTTATTTTTGTTTAAGAAGATGGCTTTGAAGAACTCATTAAGAAATTTCTTACTACCTTGGTATTAGAAAAGAAATTTGATTCTCCGATCGGTCATTATGGAATTTATTTCAAGTTCTTTGGCAAAGAATATGGACTTCGATTAGAGGAAGTGGCAAATATGTTTAGGTTTCTCAAGGAAATATATTTTTGGGTTTCCCATGGAAAGAGCCTCAAATATCAATGAATTGGACATGAGCATCAATGATTTTTGGAGAGAAATTTCTATTGAAAATAGGTATGATGCAAAAATCTCTCTTGCCAAACACTTTCATACCATTACTCTATGGACCTTTGACCATATAATCATCCTCTCCGTCAATGCAAGAGGAGATGGCACTGAAAAAGTATCCTAAACAGAGCCTTGCCTTTTTTTTTTTTTTAATTATGTTTGGCATGATTAAGAACAAAAATATCCAAACTATAAAAGTTCTAATCAATGAATTTGTCCATCTTGCCAAAACTCCCAAAGGAACCATTCTACTCTCTTCTCAAATCTCTATGATTGCTAAACATTTTGGCATCCTAACTGCTCCTCATCTAGCCATTCTTCAAAAGTTCCTTAAAGTAGGCTTAAGCATGATTGATTTAGATTATATGCTTTATTCCAGATGCTTAAGGGAGAGAAATGACAACTATGAATACATTTTTAAAGAGGTAAGTGTTAGAGAGAAAGAAAGGAAAAGACCTAGGGTGGTGGCCTAGGGAGAAGCCACCCAACAAGAATAACCTCAACAAGAAACTTAATCAAAAGAAGAAGCTACTTAAACATCTCCTCAAGCTCAACCTTCTCAACCTCCCATAGACAAAATTGACAAAATATTCACCAAAATCATGAAAAAATTATCCCTCTTAAATCATGTTCATGGTGACATTATTGAGATGTAACAAAACATGGGAATTGAGTCTTGTCACTTAGAAGAGTGGGATGACAATGAAGAAGAGGAAGAGGATGAAATAGAGTCTTAATTTGGGCCATTAGATTTCCTATCTCTTTTATTCTCTTTGTTTCTATTTTCGTTTTTTGCTTTCCTTATTTTCTTTTTTCATGCATTCATGATATTTTGGCATTTAATTGACATGATCAAGCATGTATCTATATCTTTTAACGAATGCAATTTTAATTTATTTCATGCAATTATTTGATTACTTCAATTTTATTTTAATTCCATGCAACTCTTATTTATATTTTACTTAATTATATTTCAATCTACTGCTATTATTTGATCCATTCTCTATTCCTAAACCCTTTTTTTTTATCTTACCAAAAAAGGATAAAAAATTTGAATTTATTGAATTAATAAATTGTAAGATTTTAAAAATTGGATAAAAGGAGAGAAAGAAAATGAGTGTATAAAAATTCTAAGGATCATTGAATGAGGGGGAGTTATGTAACTAATAAATTATACTTAATTTTATTTCAAATTTAATTTAATTGTCAAAATAAGAAAAGGGGATATTGTTGACCTAATTTGAGTTGTCAATTTAGTCAACATCTATTTTGATCTTAATAATCAAATTGAAGTGTTCTAATAAATGTATTGAGTGTTTATTGGGAAGAAAATAACCAAGAAATTGTTGAAAATCAAGAAACTTGAAAATTCCCTAAGTTATGAAATGGACTTGCAAGTCATGCCTGTAACCTAAGTATAGTGCCTTTGACAAGCAAGTCATTGTTGCAACCTAATTGTGAGACCTCACCCGAACGCCCCTCTCTCGCATGGGAAATCTCTTTAAGGAAAGGCAAGTAATTTTTAAAGAGGTTATGAAACTAACTTCGATGCTCACGATTGGAATGATTATCATTCAGAAAATTGATTTTTGACTTCTAAAAAGTGATTTCAGGAGTCGCCATCTTAAATTATTTTTAAAATGGGAAAATTAAGAAAAAATCCATTTGTGAATCTAATTCATTAATTTTAGTTAATTAATTTACCTAAGGATCAAATCACTAGTCTCAAACTAGGTTGAGCTCGGGACTAAGTTTTTAACTTTAAATAATCATGATTTGGCTCTTAGGTTTAATTTGACTTTGAAAAATTAATTTCATGAATAACATTTTATAAGATGGCAAATAATTAAATGCATGAACATGGCATAGTTATGAAATGCACGCGAAAATTTAAGAAATAAACCAAATAAACATCTATAAACTAAGAAGAGTGCTCCCTATAGTCTTTATGGATTTTAGGGGAACCATAGAATCGCTTTTTGACTCCAAAGTAATCAAATAAATAATTACACAAATTAACTTATAAAAAGCATAAAAATAGATAATTAGAATAAAAAAGTAGATGGAAAATGGAATTAATTTGGAATTGGATTTGAGATTTTGATTTAAATTGCAAACATGACTGCGTACCCCATTAAATAGGATCAAAACCCACTTAGTTCATTCCACGATTAAGTGGAGGGGTTTATGGATTGATTAGATTAATTTTAGTTTGGGGATTCGATGGATGAGGAAGAGGTTGATACCTTTACTCAAGTTGGGTGAAGGGTTTTGCCAGACTAAAGTTCCATTTTATCGATATTGGAGAATTGGATTGATTAATGGATTAATTAATTAATTAAAAGGACTATTAATTAATTAGGATAACAAGTAGATTAATTAATTAAAAGAATTAATTAATTAATTATGATTGATTTTAAAAAAAGTAATTAATTAATTAATTTGGTGATTAATTTTAAAAAAAGTATTAGTTAATTTAAAGGATTAATTAACTTGGGTTAGGGTGGAGTAATTAATTAATTAAAATGATTAATTAATTAATTTAAAGAGAGTGATTGGAAGGAGAAGAAGAGAAGAATTTAAGGATAGCAATCTACTCAAATTCAAAGGGTATAGAAAATGGAAAAATGGAGGGGGTCATTTATAAAAAAAAAAAAGGGGTGAGGGCAATTTGAGAAGTGGAAGAGTGAAAAGACTAAAAGGGTATGGGTAAAAAGTGGTTGAAAATTCGGCTGGAAAGGGCAAAATGGAATTTTTAGTGCATAGGGCATACCAGCCACGTAGGGAAGCTGTAGAGCTGCACTAGTCATTATGCGCTGCCACAGTAACTACCTAAGGCAAGCCGCAGGTAGCACCCTGCAGCACTAAGTAGGCCTAGTGACACGTCGCAAGTTAGCTTTGCGGCTGTTGATGTGGTTGGCCTTTTTTTTTTTTTTTTAGAGATTGATTGTTGGTTTAGGGTTTAGGAAATTTGGGTGTTTAGGTAGCAACGTATTTGAAAGCTCAAAAATTTTCTTTTGAGGATGCTGTCCCTAAACCTCTGCCTGCTAACTGACTACTAGCTCTACATAGTGCACTAAACTTACCATGTGCTAGGCTACTGCTGCATGATGAGTGTGAAAAATTAAGCGTTGACAACTGCATCCTTATCAAAATTGTCTTGTTTGTAGGGCAATTTTGATAATAGTGAACCTAAGAGTTAGGATGGTATAAACAAAAGTGATGTCTAAGTAGAAGTGGGTAAAAATCAAACCGGATGAACTAAACTATTAGTTTGGTTTGGTTATTTTAGTAAAAGAGAGAGGTTCAATGCAAGAGTAATGAAAAAATCGGTGTTCAATTTTTGGCTCGGTTTAGTATAAAATCAAACCGAACTGACCAAAAAGTTGAAATGTTAAAGCTACTTTGTTTTAACATACCCCTATGCCATGCCGTTTTGGGACAGTATATATACATCTCTTATTACCCTTTAACCTAGCCCTACATCATTTATGCCTGTTGCCTCTCATCCCAAACATGTTCTAGACTCTTCTCTCTCTCTGAAACCTCTTGCCTTTTTCCCCTTCCTTTAGACTTCATTCTCCTTCTTCTCCCCTCAATGAAATCTTAACCCTAACCCTACTATTGTTCTGCCTTTCCCTTTATAGCTTAATAATTTGAATATCACCTTCATTCTTCTGTGTAATGTAGTACTATGGTCTATCTTAGAGTCTTAGAGCATCGTGATTCTTATTCTCTTATCTTCTTAGTTTTGTTTTTTCTAGTGTTATACTATGGTCTATCTTATACCATTTTCTTCTCTTCTCACTTCTCACTTGTCAATTAGATTGAGATCAACAATTGTTATTCTCTTTTGTCTTTTGATCCGTGAATGAAACCCTAACCCTAAATGGCACCGTTCTATTCTCTGTCTCTACCTTAAGCCCCCAGTAGCTCTGGATATGGTGTTTTATCTATGATTTATGAACCTTAAACCTTATTTTTATTTCTATCAATGAAATCCTAACACTAACTCGCATTTGCATGTCTCTAAGATATAGCCCCCAATGCTCTAATGTCTATGAATCTGTGATTCAATGGTGAAAGCAACTTTTTGCTTTTTGAAACTTTCATTTCCTTCAATTGTTCAACATATCTACTTATGATATGGATTTCTAAGCCTCTTAAAAAGTAAGAAACCTAACATTTGTGATAATTTTTATTATTTAGTCTATTTTTTGCATTTGTTTAAATAATATTTGTTGATTTTTAATCTATGACTTTTGCATGTCAAGATTTGGACATTTGCATGTCAAGATTTGGACCTTCATATAAATTTCATTGATTTATAAAAATGGTCCAATTGGAGAGGCTCAATGGAAAAAAAGGTAAAAACTAATTTTATTGTTTGTGATTTATTAGAATTTTTGTGGAAATTGAAAATTTTCCAATTTATTAAAATTGTACAAAATTTCAATTAGTTTTCTATATGATTTATGAACGATTAATATGTATTGTGGCTTTTGAATGCAGGATCTATTGATATAAAATTGATTCATTAAGGATTTAAGGGTTTGGTCCTTTTGGTTGTTGGTTCTGGTTTTTTCATATTCTATTAATAATTAGCAATTGCTTTCATTGATGTAATTTCTAAGTTCACTGATGTAAGTTTTTGTGTCTATTTTGTGATTACTGCATCTATTTGATTGATGAATCTTATTTTAATTTCTTGCATTGTTTTTGTGTAGATATTTAATTAAGGGTCTTCTAAGATTGGATCCATTGGAAGCAATGCCAATGTATCCAATCCCTATCCCATTGGTGGAAGTTCCATTGCTCAGGTAGAGCTTAATATGGTGGTTCAGATGCTTAAAAAAACCTTATAGTAAAGATGTTAGGCAATCCATTTTAACCTTGCAATCATAGTCAGATTCTATGAATTTGATTAAGAGGGCATAATCTTTAGGATCACTAGGCACTTGGAAATTTAATCAAGATGCAATTATGAAGGCACTTGCATACTGTGAACCCTCAAAATTGCACCTCCAGTGGACCATTTTATAGTTATGAATCCATATAATCAAATAGGGCTTGACTCAGAGTTGAAACGGGCCCGAAACGGACAGAAATGGATTGAGCCGTGCAAGTGGCGATTGGGAGGCACGATTGCCGTGCCGCCCAGGAGGTGGCACGCATCTCGTGCCTCCGAAATATGGCTGTGCCACTGGCGCGGCATCAAAGGCATACCACCAGGTCTAGGTGCCGTCCAGACAGCCGGCGCATCGGCCATGCTGCCCCTATCGCTGGCGCCGCGTCGATGCTGCCGTCCATACCGCTGGCACCTCCTCTGGCAGCTCTATAAATAGGAGCTTCCTTCAGCCTCATTTGGCATGATTTCCAATGACTTCCAAGGCATTCTAAAGTAATTCAAAAGTTTTCAAAGCAAGTTGAGGCATATTTCAAAGCATATTTTTGTTCTTATACTCAGACATTTGCTGCTTCTAGATCCAGATTCCAAGTTTCCTTTGAATTCAAGGTGGAGTTGAGATCTGGAGCCAAACTAGTTCCATTCGTTCGAAAGCTGAGAAAAACAAAGGTATAATCCCTTTCCTATTTTAAAATTCTAAATTCAGATCTAGAATTTTCTTTAGGTCTAAGACTGAAAAGATCTAAAAACTTATTGATTTAAGAATCAGAATTAAGTTAATAAGTAGATCAACACATTTTTAAAACCCCTCCTTCGCAAGAAGGGAGAACTGCGTGGGGTTTGATTCCTATTCGATAGGATATGCAGGCTGCCATTATGAAGGGCATCAACTCCAAAATCTTTTATCAATATTGTTTTTCCTTTTATTTTGATTTATTCATATTAATCTTTTGTTTGTGATTATTTTTAGTTTATTTTGGGGAATGTGTGCTTTTCCTAGTACCCATAAGGGCTGGAGGAAAGATCCCCTTTATTTCATTTATTTTGATATTGTAATAATTAAGTAGGATTTATTTTGCCTATTTATTTATTATTGTCATTCCATCATATTATATATCTGTTCATTCATCATTATATTCTCGTTCATGCATACATAAAAATTCATTTTTCAAGAGTTATTTTGCATTTTTAGCCAAACTAAAGAAAATACATTTTCTTAACTGTGTAATTACTAAAACCTGATCCCCGAGCCCTCTTTGGTCACTCGCGGATTGGTGCACTTTTCCATCGGGATAAATCAAATTTTGGAGTCAATCATGTTGGGTTTTCTTTAATTTTCCCAATTAAAATAAATAAATTAAAGTGGCAACTCACTTTTCAACTGTCACATTACAAAAATCAATTTTTTGAATTCACAGTGAGTTCCAATCATGGAGTTTCTCCCAAAGAGCATTTCGATCATTTGGCGGATCGGACCGGTGCTTGGGCGAGGCCTCACACATACATGATCATTGTAGATGAGGTACCATTTAAATTTATTAAAGGAGAGGGTTTTAAAAGACAAATGATGATTACATGTCCTAGTTTTAAAATACCATCTAGAAGAATTGTCACTGTAACAATCCACACCTACCCTAGGAGTTTCGTGACAACTTACTTAAATTTAGAACAATTAAGGCGAAATGTGTGCTTTTATGAAAATTCATGTGTTATGTGATTGATGAGTATATGGCATGTTAGATTAGTTCTAATATGTATAATATGAATTATTATTGTGAAATAAGTGATTTATATGAAGTGCATAAGCAGAAAATGATTTATTGCATATAAAGTGAATTTTCATACACAAAGCGATTTTTAAGCATAAAATAATTTTTATGAGTATTTTAAAATATTTTAAAATAAAAATTTTTGGGTAGATTTTAATGAAAATAATAAGAAAAATATTTTGTTTTTAATTATGTATAAACAACCCATAAATAAAATTAAAAGGCCCAACTCACTAAAGCCCAACACACCAAAATACTTCTAACCTAGCTTATTAATGGCAAACTTGTAATTTTGCCCAAAATCCTAAATATAAAGCTAAAATTCAGCCACCCCATTCCCTTGGCAGCCTCCATTCTATTATCCATCAGATTTTTATAGAAAAATCCTCTCAATTGAAATTCACAAGGTGCCTTCAAACCTTGCGATTTTGTGATCGTTTTCGTAAGTTTTTACTTCCTTTCAATCTATTATTTGATTTTTATGAAACTAACCATGGGAAATCTATTTAGGGTTGTAGATTTATTCTTTTCTTCTTGATTAATTTAGCCTAGCTATTTTTTTTGAAGGAAAAATCAATTTTCAATCGTAACCACAACTTTTTCCTCGCAAATTCACCAAAAGTGAACCCTAAAACTCAAAGTTGGAATTTTCATGCATATGTCCTACAAGGGGGGGGGGGGGGTGGGGTGATTTATGTATTGATGCATTCTAAACTAATTTTTATTGTGTTTAGATAAAAAATATTGGCTTAAATCATATTTCTATATATTACTGTAATGATTGGAAAGTACGAAAAGCAAGAGAAATCCATGGTTTTCACCCTAGAACTTAAAATTGAAATTTCCATGCATACAGTCTACAACGGAGTGCCAATTTGTCCAATAATGTGTTCTAAAATGATTTTTTTATGTTTACATAAAAAATATTGGTTTAAATCATGTTTTTGCATAATCTATAATGAACAGAAAATGCAAAAAGCAAGAAAAAATTCATGTTTTACCTTGATTGAATGATTAGGCCTACATTGGGATTTTGATCCCAATGTCTATAATTTTTGTATGATATATTTTAATGATTTTTGACATGTGTACATGAGTGATAAATGATTGAATTGCATATTGGTTGAAGGAATAACTTTAGAGAAAATCTATAGAGGTATGGCCTACCTAGGGTTTCCTAACCCTACTACTATGTTGTGATTAGCATGCATATATGATTAAGTAGCATATGAATTAGGCCTTATGATATGTTAATTGTGGATTAATGACCTTAAATTGACTATGGAATTGATTGTATGATTTGGTCAAAAGAGATAAGCATGACTCTTTAAGGTTACGTGTTAAGTTGATATATATGGAAAGTGTTAAGTGTACTAAGTTGAATATTAAATTGAATTGATATTGAGATCATGATATATTATGTTTAACTTTAGGAAAGTCATCATATGAGTTATAATGTGAGTTCATGTGAGCCTATCAAGGTGAAGTATGCAAGACTTTAAAAGTCAACATGTTATGTGCAAGTGATGAGAGCACTTCTAAGTATAACTCCAAGTGTATTTGAATGTTATACGTGCATGGGGTAATTATGGGATAGGATAGCATGATGTTAAGCAAATGCTAAGTATTGAATTATCATGTTATGTTAGAGCTTAAGGATTATTAGAAATTCAAAGGCCACAACAATTAAGAGTTAAGGAATCACAAAATGAGTAAACATTATGTTCATGTTACAAGTACAAGCTATCATGTTATGTGAACCTTTGAGATTCTTGAAACCCAAGTTCCTTTCTATTCTCTATTATAACTATATGACTTCTTTGTTAAGCTTGGGTTGCCAAAGGACAATTGGTCTGAAACCATTTTGATTATTCTATGATAAGAAAGAACCTTTGTGATTATTACCTTACCTAATATTCTTTCTAGAACCACACTGTTACTTATCTTTTGTTCAACAAGTTAAACTGCTATTGCTATTGTGCTACATGTTATTGCTTTCTTAAGTGCTATTGTTATAAGTGATTACCACTAGCTCTAACTATGGTATCCATGAACCTTTTATGCAGAAATTCTTGTGTCGATGCGAGTAATCATCAAAACCTATGCATATAGTCTTAACTCAATGGATAGGGGGCATTGTATCCACCTCAACTTGAAGGGGTGATTCTAGACATGGGGCCTAATTAGCTTCACACTTTTATATGATAGGAGTTGGAATTTAGCTTGAGGCCACCTCTTTTTAGTGCATTTGAGTGCATTGAGTAGGGTCTTCACTCGTAAGTGACAAGTGTGATTTCTGAAAACCTTGCTAAATCACAACCAATGAACCATGAACTGTGAATCATGAATTATGAATCATGAACTATGAGTTATGTGTTATGAGCCCCTTTTTAAGGGATATGTGTTAACGTATAAGTTATTATTTGCTCATTGAGATCATCTATCTCACCCTTTTTTTTTGGTGTGGTTCCAGGTGAGCATTGTGAGGAGGCAAAGTGATAGCTCAAGTAATCTACTATGCTTGGGGGATTTCCTTATCTAAGTCATTAGCATTCTATGATATAAAGAGTCTTTTCTTTAGATGCTCTGGGAGTCCTAGTTGAAGCGGTTCCTTTTTGGAATATTATTTATTTGATAATTTATTTGGAGTCTTAAATGTTCTTTTCATATGGATTGTATTTAAAGTATTTTAATATTATTCTTCTGCTAGTCAAAGTTTTCCTTATTATTGGATAATTAAGTTAATGCATGAGGTTTGGTATGATCCTAGGCATTGTTTATATGTACATGAGTGGGTTCTATGGGCGTGGGTGACCTTATGTCTCCCCATGTTCTAGGACTATCATATCTCCAAAATTGGGATGTGACAGTCACTAGGGATTGTTTTAATTTATACATGAATGAAAGGATTAAGATAAAATCCTTTCTAAAAAGTCATAGTCAAAGAGTTAGTCTTATTACTGATATATGGACTAGCATTCAAAGAATAAATTATATGTCTCTACCTTTAACAGTTAGAAAATGGACAATCTCTCTAAAGCAAAAGAAAACACAATGGTTGACAATACTCAAATTAGTAAGGTTTGAATTTCATAATCAAAAACCAATTCTCAAATGTAGCAGTCAAATTAAAGGATCTACAAATCAAAAAACCTCAAACTCAAAGATAAAACTCACAACCCTGAAGTCTAAATTCTAGAGTTAAAAGATTGAGCACACAATCCCAAAGAAACAAAAGCCAAACAAAAGTAAGAAATGAAAGATTTTCTCTTAGGCACCTGACTACCTTCTCAATTTTCTGCTAACTTTAACATTAATTGCACCTCCTTTTTTTTATTTAAGGAGCCCGACTTGTTTGAATCGTCATACTAGCCTTTTGACGCGAAGGTAAACATTTGTGATGTCGACCCTTTGTTACTCAATTAGAATCACGAATCAAAATGGCTACTAGCACTATTCATAATTCCAACTCCTTTGGTTAGTAGAGTTAAAATTGGCGGAATAGGGAAAAATTTTCAAAGCTCCATATGCAAAATTTATTTATTTATTATTATTATTATTATTTTTAAGAAAAATCGCTAAGGAACCTAAGATATTAAGTGTATCTTACTAATCTTAACTCAAGTCACAAATGAATCAACATATGCTCAAAAATGTAACTAAGGTTTCAAACTCCAGGAATGCAGATTTCATCAATTTAATTCCCTAATTACAACTACTACACTCAATTCTTAGTAAATGATCAAGTCAACTGAGGCAAACATCAATGAGAAATTGCCATATATAGATAAAACATCAAATTATGAGCTAAAGACGGATCATTCCAATTCATACCATTATTATAATTTAGCTTGCTTGAAATAAAACAGGCCAATAAGAATAAATAAATAAACAAATAAATAAATGATTACCCCTCCCCCACACTTAATTTACACATTGTCCCCAATGTGTTGAATTCAAAGAAAAGAAAAGGGAGAGAGAGAAAATTGCCCTGTCATTGCCATGAATCAAAATGAATGGATGATGGATTGGTAGCCTTGCTATGTCAATTTTAGCTACAGACCAAGAGAGGCTGTACTAAACAAAATGTGAAGATCAATAAAAGCAAAAAATAAAAACAAAATAAAAGAAAAATAAAAATATGAGAGATAATATATAGAGTACAATAATCCAAAATAAAATAAAAATAAAGAAAAGAATGAAGAAAAGAAAAGGATAAAAAAAATATAGAGGACTACTCGTCTATCTCATCATCGTCTCCATCACCATCATCGGAGACACCAACATGTTGTGGTGGCTGGAATGATGAAGGTGGTGGATGCTGTGGCTGAAACCCTTAAGATCTCCAAAACTCTAACATGGACTCCTGAAACCATATTTGTTGTGCTCGCTCATAATCAAGGGTTGCTTGAACAGAGGCTTGATGTCGCTCCATGGATTGTCGCATCTCATGCAAAGCAACTCACATATGCCACTCATTAATCTCCAAATTTCTCAACTTGCTCTCAATCTGACAAATTTAGTGCTCGAACACTATAGGTTTTCTATCATCATCTTGAATAGCGCTGATGGTATGGCCCTAATCTCTAAAAGCAGGCATCTGAAAATATGCCGAAATAGAGGGTCTAGCCGAACTAGAGGGAACATTAATAGGTGGAGACTATGGTGCATCAGAAGTGGGTACTAGATGAAGAATATCAGTCAGCTAAGGTTGAGGCGCATCAGAAGTGGGAATTGGAGGAACTGGAGTAAAAGTAGTAGCAAGTGTTGCTTGTGGCTCAACAATCCTCGTCAGTTCTAGCCTCTTCAAAGTATCCATACTGAGCAGCTTAGGGTTTCGATCCACTGTCATAGGCTAGCACTCATCCAACACACCCAATGCTCAAGCTAGCTTAGTGATATACATCCCACCATACAAGCAACTAGCTGATCCCTTCTTCGACTGCTCGTGGAAGAAGTAGGTGAGAGCATGGGCAACATTACACCGAACCCCATCAACCATACACTTCAAAAAGAAAAGATCCCGTAATCCCATAACTCTTGTATTGTGTTGTCAGGCAGCAATAGTGTGTGCCAGTAGGTTGTGCACCACTCAATGAGTAAAAGATGCAAAGTTCAATGCCTTGGACATTTTAGGCACATACTGGCCTACTCTCGGGGCGAATTGCTCCCAAACTCTAGTAGGCTCAACATTATATTAAGGAAAATCAACCTCTGCTTACCTATATGCATCAGTCCCCACCTCTTCGTCAGTATATAATCCTAACCGTACTCTGAGCTAATTAATGCTCAAGTGAAATGGTTTGCCACCCAATCTAAATCTCACAGTCGGCTCGGACTAAGAAATTTTTATCTTCTCAAACTGGAATGTACAGTAGAATCCCAGTGTTAATTTCCTATATGCCGCCTCATTGATGGTAAAGAACTGTTGCCAACCCAGTTGGTGTATCAAACCTCACCTCAAACCTCATCAACAAGACCCTTTTGGTTCAAAGCCTCCCAATCTAAAACTCGTGCTGGAAAACAATTCTTGTTTGCCAATAGTGCAAACCGTTTCCTATCCTCCTCCTCTTTTGTAAACTTGAGGCATTTATGATCCTTTATAAATGTGATGGATAGAGCAGCTATAGGTTGGCTTGAACTACCATCCCCTTTAGCCTTCTTGGTGGGCACAATCTTGCCCCATCTAGCAGATGGTCACTTGCACGAACTCATGTTCTGCAAAACCAACAATAAAAGCATAAAACAAAACCAATACCAATACATTGATGTTAGAATTATTAAAATTTTGACAAGATAATGGCATAGCATGGATCATGCCAAAAGTTCGGTACTTAGGCAAGCAACTCAATCCAACAAACATATCAACAGATAATAATAATGAATTGCATAACCATAGTGACACAAACCTAAGAGGATGACAATGGATTCACAAAAATAGAATTACGCACAATCACATACTAACCCACAACAAAATTGCAAAAAAATAAATAGCGTTTAACCCTAAATATAAGCCAAAACACGAACTTATTGCAATACATTTATGATTAAAGCACAAATTCATCAAAACCCAATGATTAAAACCATAAAACTTGTATAGAAATCAAGAGAAAAGAGTGTAAAGTTCAAACCCGGAAAGTAGTGGTGAGAAATCTGAAAATTGCAAGCCTGAAACATAATATTATCCCTTAGAAATCACTTGTTGAGGGTCAAAAAACCCTCTAAAATGATTATAGGTGAGATTTTAAGTGTGAGGATGGAAGAAATTTGAGAGAAATCTATGTAGATTTGAGAGAAAATGAGAAAGAATTGAGTTTAAGACGAGTCAGGTTAGGTTTAAAACCCATCAACACGTGCATCGACATGCCCGTGTTGATGGGCATGTCACCTTTCTAAATTTTTTTTTGAATTTTCAGATAAACGGCATGAGCACTAACACTCTCGTGTCACTGGGCATGTCGTAGCTACTGCCAGATTGCTTAAATGTCATGGCCATTGACACAGCTGTGTCGTTGGGAGTGTCATAGCTTATAGACATCAAAAGTAATTACATGCTCAGCGACACGCCCATGTCGCTAGGCATGTCACCTACCACACAACACTTGATCAAAATTTCAATCTCTCCTCTCAACAGACTTGCTCGACCATAAAAACCAACACCACCAAGCAAAGAAAATAATTAAAATTAAGAAAAATAAAAATAAAAATAAGAATAAGAATAATGGAAAATAATAATAAACTAAAAATACTTAAATTGGTGGGTTGCCTCCCACCCAGCGCTTTTTTAATGTCGTCTTAGCTGGACGTTAGGGTGATTGCTCACCCCACCTCAAAAAGTTGATTTTTTCTTGCATGATTTTGAAATTTACCCTTTTTAGGTTGAAGTATCTCACTTGACTCACATGCAAAGAATTTCGCAATCTCGAAGGGTCTACAACATTAGGTTTGAGCTTCTGAAGATAATTCAGAGCTTTAAAGTTCAACAACCAAAACTAAACATTTGCTAGAGACTTCTATTTTCTTTTGATTTGCTTACTTAGTATGAACTTAAACATCTTAATTTTTCTTCCCATAGATGCCTCCTCTGTTTTCTTGGCTTCAACATAAACTAAAGGCCCATCAATAGCAAGAACTTTATCCTTCTCAATTCCCTGCAAAACATCACACTCTAAAGATTTCTTTTGAAGAACATCAATCATATGATTCACTATTTCATGCTCAACTATGTTTTTAAAAGAATAACATTATCTGGTATGAGTGTGTGATGAGATATTTTAGGAATTTGGAAGACAACCTATTCCTCACATATTCAAAGTGTCAACCTACCATCATTGACATCAATGATGGCCCTAGCTATGGCTAGGAAAGGTCTACCTAAAATGAGTGAGTTCTCAGAATTGTCATCCATATCCAACACTATAGAATCCATAAGAAAAATAAAATAACCAACCTTGACCAACACATCCTTAATGATACCTTTAAGGTATATAACAGACTTATTCGCTAACTAAGCTCAAATGTGTTGGTTTTGGTTCTCCCAAACCCAATTTCTTAAAAATCTTATAGGGCATAATGTTGATACTAGCCCCAAGGTCTGCTAAAGCTCTATCAATTTGTAAACTACTTAACAAGCAAGCGATAGAAAAACTCCCTAGGTCCTTGAGTTTTTCTAATAGTTTTTGGATAATCGCTGAGCTCTCCTTTGATAATTGGACCATGGATACTTCCTCCAGCTTTCTCTTTTTGGTTAACAATTCTTTCAAAAATTTTGCATACTTTGGCATCTGCAAAAGAGCATCTACCAAAGGAATATTGATATGTAATTGCTTCAAGAGTTCTAAGAACTTACCATATTGAGCATCCGTCTAATTTTGTCTCAACCTCACCGGATAAGGAATGTGAGGCTTGTACTTTAGAACCACAGGTATAGGCTGAACTACTTCCTATTATTTACTATTATTTCCATTTGCCTCGTCATCCTTAACTTGCACCATCACTTTCTGCTTCTCAACATCTTCTAAACTCTCGCCACTTCTCAAGGTGATTGCTTTAAGCTGCTCCCTCAGATTTGCATCGGTATTGTTAGGCAAGCTTCTTGGGGTCCATCACTAAGCATTTTGGCAATTTGGCCCATCTAATTCTCTAAATTATGAATGGAGGCTTGTTGATTCCTAAGTGTTGTCTCAGTTGTCTTATGCCTCTGGTTAGAAGACTCAATGAATTTCTCCATTATCTCTTCCAAAGATGTTTTCTTAGGTGAGGCTTATTGCTATTGAGGCTACTGCAGAAATCTAGGTGGAGGTCTTGGGTTAGACTAATTAATCCATGAGAAATTTGAATGGTTCCTCCACCCTCGATTATATGTGTTACTGTAGGGTTGTTCTGTTGTCTTTAAGGTACGTTTCCAACATACTCCACTTGCTCTGTCTTGGCAAAATTGTTGCCACTTTGGCATTCTTGACTTTGGTGTCCACCCCCACACCAATCACAAAATAAAACATGTGCTTGCTTCCCTGAGGATGAAGCTAGGGAGTCCATTTTTTTGTTCATGGCTTCAAGTTGAGCAGTCAATACGACAACTGGGTCCACCTGATGTGAACTACCCCCTCCAATCCTTCTCTGATCTCTAGGGAATTTCCACTGATAGTTTGTGAAAGCCATGTCTCCAATTAAGTCCCTTGCCTCTTTAACTGTCTTATTGTTGATGGAACCATCGGCTGCCGCATTTTGTTGCTTGCTTGCATAGTTCAAACTATTGTAAAAGGTTTGAATCTAGAGCCATAGTGAAAAGCCATAATGTGGACACCTCCTCAACAAGTCTTTAAACCTTTCCTATGCATCATAAAGAGTCTCACCATCTTGCTAAAGAAAGAAAGAGATGTCGTTCCTTAACTTAGCAGTCTTGGATGGTGGGAAGTATTTCTCTAAGAATTTCTCTACCAATTGATTCCATGTAGTAAAAGTGCCAGCTGAGAAAGACTTGAGCCACTTCTTTGGTTTGTCCCAGAGTGAAAAAGGGAACAAACACACCTAATTGCATCATCTGAGACATTATTGATATTAAATGTGTCACAAATCTCCAAAAAATTCTCAAGATGACCGTTAGGATCTTCATCTAGGAAGCCATCAAATTGGCAAGTCTGCTACACCATCTGTATCACATTCAGCTTAATTTCAAAGTTGTTTGTAGCAACTATTAGCCTCCATATACTTGGGTCGGCCCTATTAAGAGTGGGCCTTGTATATTCTCGCATGGTTCTTGGCTGGTTTTCTACCATTATTTCAACCTCTTCTTCTGAATCAATGTCGTCCAGGTCTGCTACCTCTCTTACCAAAGCTAGTTTTTGTTCCTCCTTTCGCTTTTGTCCCAATGTTCTCTCTAGCTCTGGATCAAATTCAAGTAGATTGGAGAAACTAGCTCAGGTCATAAATAGAAAAGGGTACCTAAAATGATAACCAACAAGCAAGAACAATTATCAAACATAAATAAAATAAAAACTAAATCAACAATCTCAATTGTATTGCTAATATTGAAAACCATTATCCCCGATAACGGTGCCAAAAACTTGATTGTATTATGCAAGTGTACAGATTACACAAGTAATACAGTAGTGAGTGAGTTATCATTCCACTGGAGACAAGGTTCAAGTACTAGCTCAAACGTTGACTGTTGTCTAGTTGATTAAAAGTTTGAGTAATATTTAAACTAAAATAACTAAACTAAATTAAAAACTTTAATTAAGATAATGTAAGTGAGTTACAAGAGGAAAATTGATAGTAGAAGCTACCTAGATATTTGAATCCTCCTAGATCCCAGATGTATTTCATGAATGGAACTCAACTAAATCAAACATCAAATTGAATTGGCATTCCACTAAGTTAGATTGAAATCTCTCTTGAGTGATTCAACCCCTAATTACTAAGTATTATAAAGGGAATCTCTTCTCAATTTATAATTAAATATAATAGCATTAAAATCAAGGAACTATAAACCAAAGAATCTTATAGGTCTATGTCTAGCACTCTAATCAATTCTCAACCTTTATGAGTGATCAATTCTAACTAAGCTTTCTCAAGACAATTAGCAAGAAAACTAATTCCAATTATCAAGTATGCAATTGACAATTAGAAATAACAAATATAAATCATGAAGATAAATCAATCCCAATGAATGATTTAATTGATTAAAAATCCATTCAATCCATATAAAGTAATCTAGGATTCATCAAATATCTAGGTATAAAGAATTTAGTTCATAATGAGAAAGTAACAAGAATAAAAGATAAAGGATAGAAAATCAAACAATCCATAGTAGATGAATAATAATCCAAACTCGAATCTTCAATCTTCGAATTGAAACGTGAAAAACCTTGATCTTCACCTTCAATTATCATTGCAAAACTCTTTTCTTGGCCTTAGGAAAATTGCTATCCAAAAATAAAATTCTAGATTCCCAAAATTCTATCTAAAATTAGCTTTTATACTCTGGAATTTAGCCTGACATAACCAATGACACTCTTATGTCGCTAGGTGTGTCGATAATCTGAATATGCAGCTCTTGCCTCTTCATATATGGGAACAATATGGGTAGTGACACGCCTATGTCGTTGGGCGTGTCAATTGAAACTTTGTCCAAAAAATGCACAGTTTCTCGATTTTTATTTGTGCTTTTGGCTTAATTGACCAAGGCATTGTAGAACATAAAAGATTCCTAGAAATACTCTAAAAAGCACTTAAACAAAAAAATTAAACTCAATTTAATAATAAAATGTTCTAAAAACAAGGGGTAAAATATAGCCAATTATGTACTTATCAATGTACATGAGTGGGTTCTATGGGTATGGGTGACCTTATGTCTCCCCATGTTCTAGGACCATCATATCTCCAAAATTGGGATGTCATAGTCACTAGGGATTGTTTTAATTTGTACATGAATGAAAGGATTAAGATAAAATCCTTTCTAAAAAGTCATAGTCAAAGAGTTAGTCTTACTACTAATATATGGACTAGCATTTAAAGAATAAATTATATGTGTCTAACTGCATATTTCATTGATGATGACTAGAAGTTCCATAAAAAAATTCTATCATTCATTCCTGTGTCAAGTCATCGTGGTGAATATATTGGTAAGGCAATTGAAACTTGCTTGCTTGATTAGGGCCTTACCAATATATTCACTATAATAATTGATAATTCATCTTCTAATATGATACTGTTATTGCTTTTTCAAAGAAAAAAATGTTAAATTAGGATGGTTCTATGTCACAATGTAAGTTTCTGCGTATGAGGTGCATTGCCCACATACTTAATTTGGTAGTTTTAGATGGGTTAAAAGAGGTTAACCCATCTATTAAAAAGGTAAGCGATATAGTTGGGCATGTTAGAAATTCTCCTATTAGGCTAAGGAAATTTAAAAAAATATGTGAGTTGCTTGATATTGCATGCAAATCATCCCTTTGTCTTGATTCATCTTGATGTGCCTACTAGGTGGAATTCCACCTATGTAATGCTTAAAGCTGCATGTGAGTTTGAAAAAGCTTTTGAAAGGTTTGAGAAACAAGATTCCAGTTTTGTGTCTAGTTTGGGGGCTGCAAATGTTCCTGATTTTTTAGACTAGTTTTGTTGTAGAAAGATTTCCAAAGTTTTACAACATTTTTATGAAATGACTTTGAGAATTTTTGGTTCTCTCTATGTCACTTCCAATTATTTTTGTTTTTGAAATATCTGACCTACATTTCATGTTGAAAGATATGTGTTCTAGTGAGGATCTAGAACTTGCTGTGTTGGGCAAAACATGAAATCTAAGTATCACTGTGAATGAAATAAAAAGCACACCAACCATGAGTGATGTAAATGCTGTAAAACAAAAATTTAAAACAAACACCAACTTCACCCAATGCAAGTCAGAATATTACTTAGAAAACAATAGTTTTTTCATTTAAAGAAAAAAAATACAAAGAAAAAGCCAAACAAAAAGCCAAATGCATCAGACACTAAAAGTACCTTGTCATTTTCACAGTCACCAGTAGAGATTCGATTCCTTTTTAACATAAATCTATCAATTTCTTAAGTTTATCACAATGAAGATCCAAATCCCCAATTTTTTCAATTCTTAATCTCTAATCCCTAATTATTTTAAGTCATGTTAAGAAAATAACATTAATTTTAATTGGGAAGGGTAATGGAGGGTATAAAAGTCTTTTTAAGTCATATATAATTTCCACTCTGACACTTCATCTGGTTAAAAAATAAATAAATAAATAAATGCCACATCAATAGCTACAACTGGTATTTGCATTTGATTGAAATTTTTTATGTGTTCAGGCACTAAATTGAAAGTTTTACAAGTTCAAACACCCAATCAGAAAAATTTGCCAAGTTTACACACCAAAAATGCTATTTTACCTATACATATGTATATATATAGGCATAATGCATATTTTTCCCATAAACTTGACATCATTGTACATTTTCCCCAATGGCATATAAATTATTGACTTTTCTGCTGACACTTGGTGATATATATATATATATATATATATATATATATATATATATATATATATATATATATATATATATATATATTACGTAAGACCTATTAATAGGAATAAAATTAATTTAATATTTTAATTAAGTAAAAATAAAATTGATTTTAGATTATAATAAAATGTCAAATTGAGATAATCATACCTTTGTAATTATTTTCAATCCATTAGTTTTAATTATGTTCCTAGGAAATTAAATGTGCTGGCTCCTTGTTAGATTTTAATTTTCAAATTGTAGAGTTTAAACTCGCTTTGTCTAAGAGGATATGCTTAAATTTTCATCTTAATGAAATAAATATCTTCCTAAAAAGAAAAAGTGATACCACTTTAAATAAATTAAAATTAAGTCTCACCAATATTAAATTTTATATCTAGAATAAAAAAATAGAATGAGTTCATATAGAATTAGAATATAAAACAATCAGACTTTTTAAATGTAAAAATTGAAAAAAGAGGTTATTAATATAATATAAATAACAAAATATTATTATTATTTTTTTATGAAATTAAGTAATTTTATTGTATTAGAACATTTAATGTGGAAACAAAAGGAAAAAAGAAAGTGTAATCATACACTATTTCTTCCCAATAGCTAGCTAAGTTTTAAGAAATCACTAAAGAAGCGTTCTTTATAATTTAACTCTAATGTGTATCAATCATTCATCTCCTTGGAGTTAGCTTAGCTAGGCTTTGATTGCTTTAAGTGATGAATGATTTAAAAGAATCCTTTGTGGTGGGTCATGCCTAGCCATGAAAACAGTACTTGTATAGATTTGCATCAAAGTACTATCTTATGAAATGATGATGGTGATGATGATGATAAAGAATCAACAAATAAAAATTATGGGGTTGAGAAATTGATAGCTTTATCGTCATGCATTAGGGTCTTACAAATTTGAAAAAGATGCATTAACACCGTTTCTTTAAGAAAATTATGATATATGTATAAAACATTGCATATACTCTCCGATGACACCTCTATCATGCATCCGTTACGCTACTACTAGTTATTAATCATTATTATTATTATTTTTATGTTACTTTATTTAATTAACCGAAACAAAAAGAGTTTTATGTTCCACTGTTGTATACTTTACTTAATTAACCGAAACAAAAAGAGTTTTATGTTCCACTGTTGTATCCCCACTTAAAATGGTGATGTCTTAGGTTACAAGAATTGTCCTAAGATGGATATCTTTCTCTTGACTATGATATACATATTTGCTTCACTTGATGGTAACCAACGATCCTAGTGGGGAGGCCTATTTAGTAACAAGCAACACAAGTACAAAAATAACTTTTTTATTGGATATATTTCCTACTTAAATCATTCCATATTATATAAATTACCAGTATAGATTGAAAATTTCCACTTCACATGCACTCTCCTACATAAATATGATTTGCAGTCAATCTAATTTATAAGAAATTCGAAGTAAATCATACTCAAATATTTCAAATTTATTAAAATCCATTCGTATAATTCATTGACATGATTTGATAAAAAATGACTCATTTGATTTTTAGTAAGGAACAAATCTTGTTTCTTTAATTAGGATAGAGATAATATCTAATCAAATCAGAGCTCCCCAATAGCAAACTTCATACAACATAAGTCATTAGGCCTAAGTGATTCCTAACCAATAGGCCTAACGCACTATAGAATGTCCACTAACACCTCTTTCACAATGCCATCGCCTTGGCAATAAGTACCCCGACAACTATTCTTGATAGCCAAACCTGTAAAATTTTTATCAACATTATTCACCAATAATATAATGTGACTTGTACATACTATCAGAAGCGGCCACATAGCTCACTCACCTAAATCCAAGATGGGAGCCTATCATAAATTTATGCAAACCCTCCCATCATAGGGGAAAGGTAAGATGAGATAAGCTTCTCACTATAACCTTTAAGCCATTACGTTATAGATGTGAAATATGGTCCTTGATTTAAGCATTAAAGGGCTTATAACTTGGTCGTCTAATGCACCTTCTCTTCTTTTGCAGGCCCAGGGCCCAGTGATGAAGTAACCCTTGTTTGGCTAGAAGATTTATCACCATCACATTCAACTTGATATGGGAGGTCTCCAGGTTAGGGGAAGATAAGAAAACATCCAATCAGAAGTGGCACTGTCTGTGGAGGAAAAAGGTTCCAAATCTTTAAGATCAAATTGAAATGGGTGGAGTTGGTAAGAAGAACAATGTGACATATGATTCTTCCAAGGGATGAGCATTTGGAGAAAGGTTAGGTGGAGAATAGAAAGGCCACACCAGGTTCTTTTCCATTTAACATATAAGAGCTTTCCCTCTATAAATGGTGGACAGACAGAAGTAGTGAAACTTGTAATAACCTAAATTCTTATTTATTTTAAAAATCTTATTGATTATGTAAATATAATTATTTAGTCACAATTGCTACATTATATTTAAATTTATTTTTTTCTAAAATTTTGATTATTATGATTTTTGAAGATAATATTATTTATTATATTTTTAGGTAAATTATTTAGTAAGGCAAATTATAAATTTTGAGTTTTCAAAAATTTAAGTAATGTTAATTTTAATTTTTTTGTTAATTAAAAATTTATTATTATTATTAAATAAATTATTTATATATGAATTCCAGCTTATCTGATTGGTTGGAAACAACTAATCAGATGTTTCCCTTAGATAAGCCTAACAGAATATAGGAGAGAGAAGAGGGGGGAGGGAGAGAGAGAGAGGACTTGAGCTCCAATTGAGCCACTTTTGACAACCACTAATTGACACCGCCTATAGCATAGCATAGCTCAGTCTTTGATGACTCCAATACCATCAATCTCGTCATTGATAGCCATGAGATTGATAGCCACTGAATGAAGCTACACTCGCCATTTGAAGCATTTCTAGTTACAAAAGCTTAAGACGAAGATTCTGGCCTCTTTAAGCCTTTGTTTTTAGTGATTTGTTGTAATACCCAAGGTTTCCATAGCCTATTAGAGTTATAATAATACCATAAAGTATAAATTTCTATGAACATAATACCAATGTTATAGTGATGGGATGAAGAAACCCTTTTGACGTTAAGTGCATGATTGTGTATCTTTATGAAGTGTGAATATTCATGTGCATTTTATTGAGTTAAATTAAGGTAATATGTCTTAGTTTGAGTTTATTATGATATGGGAAGGTAGGATTTGAAATGTCAAGTGAAAGGAAAAGGAAAAAGCTACAAAAAATTTATAGATTTGAAAAACGTGTTCAGACGGGCTTGGCCCTTGGACTCAAGGCCCAAGCCTATGGATTGGCTGGCCCACCAAGGTCCAAATTTGGTGGCACTTAACTCAACTAGGGTTAGAATAAGTTAACTAAAGGTTAGGGTGAGGTTAGGTTGGGTTAGTCACCATTTGGATGATAGCCATCTTTGTTGACTTTTGTCAACTTTGACACCTAAGCCAATCCACTTTCCCATCACATTGTCCACATGCATTTTGGGGATTATGAAAATCATCATTATGGTGCCAAGTCACCAGACACCTAAAGGCAATCTTAACCATCCATCTTGATCAATCTTAACCATCCATCTTAGGCAAAAATGTGATCATTGATCTTGTGAGATTAAATCACCACCATTGATTTTATTTACATATAAAGTGAAAATACGTAAATTCTTCTCATTTGTAACCTAACATCAAAATCACATCCTCACCAAAAGCTAAAACCTCTCAACTTGTTCTTCAACATAGGACCAAATTAAAGCATTTCAAGGTAAGATATTATGTTTAAGTGTTTCTTTCCTTATTTCTAACCTGAGAATGATAAGTTGTTAGCAAGTATATACTTTTCTTTTGATTTATATGGTTGATTTTGATGGAGAGATTTAAGGGAGGACTTAGTTTGCATGTTAGATGAGAGAATATGAAAATGGGTGAAATTTGGGGTTTAATAAGTAAGAGGTAACAAAGAAAGCATGAGAAGTTCAAGGGGAGTTGGGCAGACACAGGTGGCCCTACCACTGGGGTTCCAGCCCTGTGATAAGGGAAGTTTAAAATTTCATCCAGAAACCTCCCACAGGTAGTGGCATGGCTAAGGTTTCACCCGTGGGCAGCTATGTTTTTAGCCATATTAGAATAGTAGGTCCAAGTGTCATGACTTAATACTAGATTATTTTATTAATATTTTTATGGATTTCCTCTTTCGTAATCCTATGATATAAGACATTGATGAATGATATGTTCATATGAAATGGTTAGAGTTTAGTTAGAAGGTTAAAGGAATAGAAATTGATGTATATTGTTTGGATGTGTTTGTAGAATTGAAAGGCAAAGGCATTGCTTGGGATACTGAGGAGCCTCGTTATAGTTTGCATTAAATTTATTGAAACAAGAGCTAAGAAGTAAGAGGTGAGTACTTAATAATATTTTTCAACTTGAGCTTTAAATATAAGCATAAATGTTAATTCATCTCCAATTTGGAATGCATTACAATTCTTTAGCAAGCATTATTTACTTTCTTGATTATTGAGCCAAAGTGAATCAAACATTCCTTTATGGCACTTGACCAAATGAGCCTATATAATCAAAGTGAATCAAACATTCCTTTATTCTGTACTTCACTGAGCTTTGTCTCACCCCATAGTTGTTGTTTATTTTCAGGACTAGCTAATAGATCAGTAAGGTAAATTCTAAGCTCTGCATCTCTGCTTGGAAATTGCATTGCTATTTGGGTGTTATGTTGTATATACTATGTTTTATTTCAAAAGTTTCACTCTAGAGCTCTGTGGATTGTTAAGGTCTATAATAATGATGCAATTTAGGATATTCATAGTGTGTGTATGGGTTGATATTATTTTATTTTAGTCTAAGCACTTGAGTTATATATGAATGGGTTATAACCAATATAATGATAAATGTTATCTTATAGATGAATGATATGGTAATCAATAATAAGGAATGGTTGTCTTCATTCCAATCTTGGGATAAGGGTAGCGTGGTTTTCTTCAGAACTTAATAACTTATAAGAGGGTTCTACGGGTTTAGGTGACCTTAAGTCTCCCTATGCCGTAGGATAGTCATGGCTCAAAAGTGGGTCATAACAAAAGTGGTATCAGAGCAAAGATTTAGGTCTTTATACTTATTTTGGGTTATAAGTTAAACCATGGAGTATAGGATTTATTGTTGTCTATAAAGTATCTCATTAGGTTAGATCTGCGTTAACATATTACATTAGGTTATCATCTTTCTGTGATATTTGTGAGATTTTACATGTTGTTATTACATAATATTATTGAGTTGTGGAAATATTGTTTGTGACTGGTAATGTGTAGATGCCGAGGATTCATAATCCTGATGAGGAGAGGGATGTATCTGATGCAGCCTCAGTTGTTTGTCCTGACTCAGAGGAGATTGATCCAGAGGAGGATCCTGATCCTATTTGGGTAGCTAGGATGAAGGCTAGGAATGAAGAGATTATGGGAGAGCTACATATGTTACGAGATGAGGTACTTAATCTGAGAAGGATAATGAGGGACTTGAAGTGGGAACTGGTAAGGGTTAGTAATATGTATAGGAATCTGGAGGCGAACCCAATTCCAACTCTTAGGGATTTAATGCTAGGATTTCCTGAGCATCTGTGTGCTGCATGTGGGAGGTTTGACCACTCAAAGGAGAGTTGTTCTATGAGGAGACGTTTGTTATCCTCATCTATGATGTCTATAGGTCATAGGCAGGTGGGTCTGGGAGAGAGAAAGGCGTCCAATGATGGGAGGGACTGTGAGGATTAGTGATATAGATCATGGATGAGTTTATCATGATCACATTTTGGGTATGGTATGGTTATATGTACAAAAATAGTATGGATGATCTAAAAATAGGATGACTAAAAGAATGTTATAGTATGTAGTACTTGTACATAGGTGTGTAAATTACAAAATGAAGGAATAACAATTAATATGTTTATATGGAAAAAAGGTATCTGTGATAATGACTTTGCTTTATGAATCACATGTAATGGCTAAGTTGATTAAGACTAGTATGACAATGATGAAGTAATGAATTTATCTCTTTCATACAAGCCTATCAAAAAAATTATAATCCAATATGTTTATTACCATCATAATAAAGTGTTTTCACTCTAAGACCTCAAGTCCATTAGGTTGGTAAAGTGAAGTTGATGTCCTTTTCTTAGTTTTGTTGTTGTTTTTTTATTGATCTCTTTTTCTTAAAACCTTATTGCTCTAGTATTTGAAAGCTATATGAGGCAAAGAATAGGACTAGAGACACTACCTCCATATATATGTTATGAAATAATAATATTATGTTTTGTGCCATTTTATTTTTAAAACTAAAGCTAATGTTATGGTTATGATAGCTATAGTATAAAAAATAGTATTGGTGAATGAGTTATGAGTGCCTTGTAGTTAGTCTAGCTATAATTGGAGTTTTGGCTACTGGTTTGATTGTAGAGTTAGCAAGAGATAAGATGCAATTATCCACTTTTAGTTCGGTGTAGTTAGGTCCCCAGCAAGTGAAATGTAGAATAAATTATATAGCTAATCTAGTGTTATTAGTTCAACTTCTTAGTAGTGTTAACTTGTGCAATTTTTAGACATAACCTTATTAAATTGTAGGGTAGTGATTTGGCAAATTAGTAAACCTCATCCAAATGAAGGTTAGATATGAAATGGTTACCTAGGGGTGAGATGTGCCTGGAAGTGGAAAGATCCTTTTAGTAGTCCTATTAATTATAGGAGTTAGAATGAATTGTAGAATTTAAAAGTTGATAGTTTAGTTTTCTTGCAAGTGTTAGTTTGTGATTTTAGGTGTTGTTTCAGAGTTTGTAATGAAAGTATAATGGAGATGATTGGCTTAAGAGTGTAGTGCTCATTCTGGTTTGAAAATTTGAGAATGAATTTTCTTAAGGGAGAAGAGTGTAATAACATAATTTTTTTTATTTTAAAAATCTTATTTATTACGTAAAAATAATTATTTAGTCATAATTGCTACCTTAAATTTCTTTTTTTTTTTCTAAATTTTTGATTATTATATTTTTGAAAATAATATTATTTATTATATTTTAGGTAAGTTATTTATTAAGTCAAATTATAAATTTTGAGTTTTCAAAAATTTAAGTAATGTTAATTTTAATTTTTTAATAAACTTTACTATTATTATTATTATTACTATTATTCAAATTATTTATATATGCATTCCACCTCATCTAATTTGTTGAAAATAATTAATCAGATGGCTGCCTTCAGATCAGCTTATCAACACACAAAAGAGAGAGAGAGAGAGAGAGAGAGAGAGAGGACTTAAGCTCCAATCAAGACACTTTTGGTGACCATTGACTGACACTGCCTATACCACAGTGTAGCTCAGTCTTCGATGACAGCCATCGGAGGAAGCTACACTCGCCATTTGAAGTATTCCTAGTGCTAGAAACTTCATATGAAGATTTTAGCTGCTTCAAGCCTCTATTTTTAGCAATTCTTACCTCATTAGAATCCTCTCAACCTTAGCTTTAAAATGACACCCATCTTGCACCCAGGAACCCATCAGAGAGAGAGATAAAAATCTTGGTGACCAAAACATTAGGCTCATTTCTTGGTGATAGGTGGTGCATGGATATCATCATTATAATCCTAGTGAGGAGATGAGTAAGTTAGTGTCAACATCGAACCTTAGAGCCACTGTCCACAGTGGTGAGTGGCCAAACAATGACTATTCTTACGGTGGCTCCAGTGATAGAAATTTAGTAGCCTTGATTCATTGCCCGATGCGTTTTATGGTGTTAATTCAATATGGATTCTCGTTGGTGATTTCAAAACTCTCGATTTTCATATTAATGTTCAAATTTTAATTCTTTATGCCTTGAGTTTGAAAAAAGGTATATAATTTGGATTTTAATTTTTTATGCCTTGGATTGGAAAAAATGTATATAAATTGGGTTTTACTTGTATTATTGGAATTAAATAGAATGATTTATAAATTAATATGGATTTTATCTTATTATTAGAATTAAATTGGTCTATGAATAAATTATTAAGAAATTTTGTGAAATTATTAAAAATAAAATTATACTATGTTTTATTGATGTGTTTGAAATGAATTGATATTATCGAAAACTTACTTTTCTAATTATAATTTTTAATAAGTTAGATTTAATTAAAGAAATTACATATTATAATATGTAGATGAAGTAAATTAATATAAGTTTTATAATGTTTTAATAAAATGTTAATGAGATTTTTTGTTAAATACTTTTAAGTTATAAATATTTTGTAACAATCCACACCCATCCTATGAGTTTCATGACAATTTACTTGAATTTATAACTATTATGACAAAGTGTATGCTTTTATGAAAATTCATGTACTATGTGATTAATGAGTATGTCGCATGTTAGATTAGTTCTAATATGCATAATATGAATTATTATTGTGAAATAAATAATTTATGTGGAGTGCATAAGCATAAAATGATTTGTTGCATATAAAGTAAATTTTGGATGCACAAAGCAATTTTTAAGTATAAAATAATTTTTATAAGCATTTTTAAAATATTTTTAAATAAATATTTTTGGAGGATTTCAATGAAAATAATAAGAAAAATATTTTATTTTTAATTACTAATAATCAGCCAATAAATAAAATAAAAAGGCTCGACTCATCAAAACCCAACACACCAAACACTCCCAACCTAGCTCATTAATTGCAAACTTGCAATTTTGTCAAAACTCTACATATATTAACCCAAATTTTGGCCAGCCCTATTGTAGCAGCCACCATTCTATTATTCTTCAGAATTTTTATAGAAAAATTCTCTCAACCGAAATTCACAAGGTGCCTTCAAACCTTGCGATTTTGTTATTGTTTTCATAAGTTTTTCATTTCTTTCAATCTACTATTTGATTTTTATAAAACTAACCTTGAGAAATCTATTGAGGCTACATATTTACTATTTTCTTCTTGATTAATTCTGCTAGGTATTTTTTTTGAAGGAAAAACTAATTTTCAACTATAAATGCAACTCTTTTCTCGTGAATCCACCAAAGGTGAACCCTAAAACTCAAAGTTAGAATTTTCAAGTGGGAAATTTGCATATTGAAGTGTTATAAACTGATTTTTGTTGTGTTTAAGTAAAAAATAATGACTTAAATCATATTTTTGTGTATTATTACAATGGTCGAAAAGTACAGAAAATAAGAAAATCTATGATTTTCACCCTAAAACCAAAAATTGGAATTTTCATGTATATATTATAAAAAGGGTGCCAATTCCTAAATTATCTAAACTGATTTTCATAATTTTTGGATGAAAAATAATGGTTAAAATCATGTATTTACATATTACTATAATGATCGAAAAGTGTGAAAAGCAAGAAAATCCATGATTTATATGGAATTTTTGATTTGGCCTACATAGGGATTTTGATCCCAATGTCTATAATTTTTATATGATATATTTTAATGATTTTTGTCATATATATATGAATGATAAATGATTTAATTGCATGTTGGTTAAAGAAATAACTCTAGACAAAATCTAGAGAGGTTCGACCTACCTAGGTTTACTAACCCTACCACTATATTATGATTAACATGTGTATATGATTAAGTAATTTGTGAACTAGGTTTTATGATGAGTTAATCATGAATTAATAATCTTAAATTGACTAGGAGATTGATTGTATAATTTGGTCAAAAGAGATAAGCATGACTCTTTAAGGTCATTTATTAAGTTAATATATATGGAAAGTGTTAAGTGTAGTATGTTGAATGTTAAATTGAATTGATATTAAGATCATGGTATATTGTGTTTAACTTTAGAAAAGTCTTGGTATGAATTATTATATTTTTTCCATATGAGGCTAAGAAGGCTAAATGTGTAAGACTTGAAAGTCAACTTGTAATGTGTAAGTGATGGGTGCACTTTTAAGTGTAACTCCAAGTATATGTGAATGATATATGTGTATGGGGTAGTTATGGGATAGGATAGCATGATGTTAAGCAAATACTAAGTATTGAATTACAATGAATGATAGAGCTTGAAGATTATTAAAAGTTCAAAGGCTACAATAATTAGGAGCTAAGGAACCACAAGGTGAGTAAACATTATGTTCATGTTACAAGTACAAGCTATCATGTCATGTGAACCTTTGAGATTCTTGAAACCCAAGTTCCATTCTATTCTCTATTATAACTATATGACTTCTTTGTTAAGTTTGGGTTGCCAATGGACAATTGGTCTGAAACCATTTGATTATTCTATGATAAGAAAGAACCTTTATGATTGTTGCCTTACCTAATATTCTTTTTGGAACCACATAATTATTTATCTTTTGTTCAATAAGCTAAACTACTATTGCTATTATGCTACATATTATTTCTTTCTTAAGTGCTATTATTATAATTAGCTCTAGCTATAGTACCCATGAACCTTTTATACAAAAATCCTTATGGCAATGCGGGTAATCATTGGAACCTATGCACATGGTCTTAACCCGATAGATAGGGGCATAGTATCCACCTCAACTTGAAGGGGCAGTTCTAGCCATGGGGCCTGATCAACTTTATGCTTCTTCATAGTAGGAGTTGGAATTTGGCTTAAGGCCACTCTCCTCAATGTATTTGAGTGAATTGAGTAGGGTCTTCACTCATGAGTGAATTGAGCAAGAGTCTTCACTCATAAGTGATAAGTGTGATTTCTACAAACCTAGCTAATTGCAAATAATGAACCATGAACTAGGAATAATGAATTATAAATCATGACCTATGAGTTATGCGCTATGAGCCTTTTTTTAAGGGATATGTGTTATTGTATAAGCTATATTGTTTACTCATTAAGATCATCTATCTCACCCCTTTTCATTGTGTGGTTCCAGGTGAGCATTTTGAAGAGGCAAGGTGATCGCTCAAGCAATCTACTCCGCTTAGGAAATTTTCTTGTCGAAGTGTATTACTGTACTATAATTTGATGAGTCTCTAGATGCTTTAGGAGTTCTTATTTTGGGCGTTTTATTTGGAATATTACTCATTTAATGAATTATTTGGAGTCTTAAATGTTCCTTTCTTATGGATTGTGTTTAAAGTATTTTAATACTATTCTTCCACTAGCCAAGGTTTTCCTTATTATTGGATAATTAAGTTAATGCATGAGATTTTGGTATGATCTTAGACAGTGTTTATATATGCATGAGTGGGTTTTATGGGCATGGGTGACCTTATATCTTCCCATGTTCTAAGATCATCATATCTCCAAAAATTGGGATGTGACACTTTCCTTTGCATAAGAATGTACATTTTGATATTCAAGTTGTTAAATTTAAGTAAATGATTTTAAAGAAATTAAATTGATATTAAAAAGGGGGTAACAATAAGTGTTTTAAGTATATTAATAATAATCTTTATATCTATGTACTTGAGTTTATTAATTGAGTGACAATGATTATGTAAGAATGATTTTGAACTAATTGATAAATTGAGATTATTGTGATGACTATTGAAGTTTAGAGATCCAAGAGGGGTCGTTGAACTATGTTTGATTGTTATTAGTATTGATGGCAAATTCAAAGTGTTGCTTTTTTGTTACAAAGGGAAAGTGTGCTAGTTTTAAGAATTTGGTAGGATCTTTAGAGCTACTAAATATATCTTATTTGGGTAGTTAGTATTTTGGTAATCTTCAATGTAGTTCAATTGAGGTGTTTCAAGTGACTTCTGATAGGCACTTCATAGAAAGAGCTTATTGGGTATTCGTCTAGTCTATTAGTGATACTTCCTAATATATTTTCTTGTTATCCATGCAAATGCATTTATGGTATGCATAAATGTATATAATTATGCATTATGAATATAAATTAATCATTCTAGCACATATATATGATTGCCTCATTATATCGATGTTGCATATTATATGTGTATGCTGGATGTGATTGGGATAACATAGGGATCACTTAAGAATATGAATATGATTATGATGATGGTTATGAAAGATGAGGGAACCCTTGGTATGAATAATTCATACAACAGATTAGCAATCTGACACTTATGACTAGTGTATGATGGCTTGGAGGCTTGTTCATTACTTGACATTGCTGCCAGTCAGGTCGGTGCTGTATGGCTTAGCTTATTAATGGCTAGGATCCTATATTTTGGATTTAAGAGACAACATTTAGATTAAGGGAGCTACTTAGGGGGTTGGCTATTCATATTGAGGTTTACCGTGGTTCCTGTGAACTAATTTTTTATGATTATATAATTTATTTTTCTACATGGCACATTGCATAAACATTGAATTATAGACTATTATTTTAGCATTAGGTTTGCATATTAGTTAATATATGATGTAGGATAGATTTAGATAATCTATTCTACTTTGATTTTTTTCAAAAAATTAAAGGGTTAAAATTGAAAATCCAAAGCTGATTTTATAGGAACTAGATCTGGACAGGGATTAAGGAAGGGAAAAGGGGAAAAAAATTATAAAAGTCACACTTAGAAGGTTTAGGAGTCACACTTAGGATTGAATTGAGTCACACAATTCTTAGCAATAATGTAGGATTTATTTTATTGAATCTGAAAGTTGAATAATAATGGTTATAGGCCTAAGTATTTATAGAGTTAAAACTAATCTAAATTATGTTTGGATTAGGAATCCTAAACTAGGATTGGGACAAAAATAAACTAACTAGGAAATACTAATCCTATTAGGACTTCTAAATTAGACTGAATAATAAAAAACTACTAAAATAAAAATTGAACAACGATTTCCAGCAATGCTAGAAATTACAAAACTGCCCTTAATACCTAAAGTAATGAACTAGCAACTGCATTATATAAATATACCCATTATAAATCTAAAAAGGTTGAAATTACTTTATAATTTCTCCAATAAATCCCATATTAAATCTAACACATAATTCTAAGTTTGAATCTTTGAATTTGAAGTTTCTTGTCTTCCCATTCTTCATCATTCTCCCCTTGTCAGAAAAAACTTGACCTCAAGTTTTGAAGTGTCTAAGAAACAAACAAAACAATTCCTTGAATGACCATTTTATTTCCTTGGTATTCAATAAAAGTAGAAACATTTGAAATCCTATACTACGCTTGCTTATTAATTTACTTGGAATAACAAAGTCCATTTCTTGCATTCCAACATCTTTGGTGTCTTCAACAATAAAGTTAAACCCTTTTGTCCCTTCTAATTTTCCTATGTCTTATGGTTTTACTTCAACATGCTTTGCCTTTTCTCCATCCAAACCTATGTCCAAAGATTACTCTCCTTCGAGATTCATCTTTACCTTTCCCAACACTACATTTGTATTCATACTAATATTAGCTTGCTGAATTGACTTTTCGATGCACATTGTTGCTTTTGGCGCTTGTTCTTGTGGATTCAAATCTAAGAGCATATTTGGTCTTTTAAGGCTTTGAGAAAACAATTCTAGCTTTCAACTTTATTTTTTGGTTGATCAATCTATGGAATAGACTTATCTATGTGCTATCTTGGTTTTATTGCTTCATGATTTTGAGTTTCTAGTTGCAGATTTTACGATTTAAGCCTTTGAGATGGTAGTTGTGGCATTTTCACTTCCCTTTCTAGTTGAACAACTTGCAATAGAGGCTTTTCTTATTGTTGGCTTAATAGTTGAGCCTCTATTGTAGACTCATGAAGCATCTGTGAATGTTGTACAGCTTGTATGCCTTGTTGCCCTGAAATTCTTAGTCAAAGTTCTTGCATTTGTGCCTGCTTTTGGAGAGGTCGCAATACCATTAACATGCTGCCATTTTGTAAAGTATTCACTTGTTCCCTCATCTTTGAAAGACAGTTAAAAGGCATATTTTTTCTTTTAATTTTGTTTTCATATCATACCATGTTATCATTAATGGTTATCCTATTCTTTGCCATTCATTCTCAACACCATACCACCATAATTTTGTCAATCCCGTTAGTTTCATCTTAGTAAACCTTACTTTTTGATTACCATCCATATCATACCAATCAAAGTATGACTTGATACTACACAACCAATCTGAAAATATTGTGGCATTTACATTGCCTTCAAAATCCAGGACATCTACCTTGACTTTCTTAGTGATATCTCCAATTGTATCTTGTCCTTGATTTTGTAGGTTTTGATTAGCATGGTGTTATTCTCCACCATTCCTATGAGGAGCTAATAGTGGCTGATGAATAATTATAGTAGGTCTTTGGGGAATAACTTAGACTAAATTTTGTAAAGCTTAAAACATTCTCACCACTTCATCTATCCTAGCTTCCAATGCATCGAGCTTGTCATTTGTTGTGCTCATTCCATTAGTCAACTAACGTAATTCAGTTTGCAATTCTATAGTTGCTGTCTTATAATTTGGTTGCATTGCCTCAAAGCTTGAATTCAGCTTAGCATTAGTCACCATTATTGCGGAATGTTAATCAATAACATCGAGGATCTTGAAGTTCTAATACCAAATTGATGTAGGACAGATTTAGATAATCTGTTCTACTTTGATTTTTTCAGAAATTAAAGGGTTAAAATTGAAAATCCATGGTTGATTTTACAAGAATAAGATTTGGAATGGGGTTAAGGAAGGGAAAAGGGGAAAAAAATTCTAAGAGTCACACTTAGAAGGTCTGGGAGTCACACCTAGGGTTGAATTGAGTCACATAATTCTTAGCAATAATGCATGATTTATTTTATTGAATCTGAAAGTTGAATAATAATGGTTACAGGCTTAAATATTTATAGAGTTAAAATTAATCCAAATCATATTTGGATTAGGAATCCTAAACAAGGACTAGGACAAATATAACTAACTAGGAAATACTAAACTTATTAGGACTTATAAATCAGACAGAATAATAAAAAACTACTAAAATAAAAATTGAACAATGATTTCCAGTAATGCTAAAAAATTATATAACTGCCCTTAATACCTAAAGTAATGAACCAACAGCTGCATTATATAAATATACCTATTACAACTTTAAAAAAGGTTGAAATTATTTTGTAATTTCTCCAATAAATCCCATATTAAATCTAACACATAATTCTAAGCTTGAATCCTTGAATTTGAAGTTTCTTGTCTTCCTTTTATCCATCATTATCATTCACTGAGTTAAGACGCTCACTTCTATCACCCTATCTTTTTAGATTGAGCTTTAGAAGTGATTTTTGTTGAGTTAATCTTACTTCTCTTTCTTCAATAGGTTTATTTATTTAATCAATTGTGTAATAAATTTCTTAATGTTATGTAATATAAAATCTAGAACTCTAGATTGTTAATTTTCCAGTATCTGTATTTTTCTATTCTTAGTTAGTTGTAGGTATTTGGTGAATTATTTTGTCAAGTAGAAATCCAATGGTAGAGATGTTAGTTTGATTAAGATATTGGCCATGCATGGCTTGATTTGTCGATTGCACAATTTCCAATTGACAATTGGGTCCATTGCCCTCATGTAGTAATGGTTACTATTGTCATATTAAAGTTTTGTCATTGAGTGAGTTGTCAAGCTTACTATGGGTTCTAAAAGTCTTATGCTTTCTCGTTCCATAATACCTATCACGTGCCATCAATTTTGAATAATGACAAAGCTTTTGTTAGGCACCAAATTTAAAGGGAAATGAGGATAAGATCCTAGAATATCTAGTTATTCTTGATACCAAATTTCTTGGCTAGGATAGTAAAAGTCACTAGAAAAAGTTTCTAAACTAGAAAGAGTTTTTAGTAGGAATCTAATAATGTTAAGAATTAGAACCTAGATATGATTATATGATCAAGGAAGATTAGGGTTTGGCATAATCCATAACCTTAATTGTGATTGGTATCTTTGATGTAGGGATTTCAGTGTATGGTAATTATGATCAATGGTCTATGGAATGTAAATAATTAACTATAAACTTTTGTCTCTAATTTGACAGTCATGATATACTATGCTTGGTGTCACTCATGAGTTATGGAAACTAAGTATGGAGTAGGAATTTCACAATTAGTAAATAAAAGGTTTTTTCTCAATCATATTGCTAATTAGGCATGAATCTAGAAAGTCACACATAATAAAAGGACTAGAATCAATCAAGCTATAATGATTACCATAACTATTAATTAAATTTTTTTAATTAATTAATTAGTGGTAATAGGATTAAACTTTTAATTAAATTTACAAAACTCTAGCATATCCTGAAGTTTAATCCTGATAGAGTGCAAAGTTTATATATTAATTATAGTTCAATTCCATTTATTTTGATGGGAATTGTGCTTAACTGGAAAATTTTATTTAAGTTTCATGTTCAAGAAAATAAATTTAATATTTTAGGTTATGTGACAATGGAATAGAAGAATTAAACATTAATTGGCAAACATTTCAATTTATGTAGTGAAGTTAGTTGATAGGCAGAAGACTTGCAGAGTTAAGACATGGGCATGCCTTACTAGTGTCATACTTGATGAGTTAATTCAAGATTGGAGCAAAAGTTAAGTTCGATTTCCTTAAGAAATCTCTCTTATTTTAGAAAGATGAGCTATCATTTCTATTCTATATCTTAATCCTTATTTTCTAGTTAGATAGGAAGTTATTTAGGAAGATAAAACTCCTAATTTCTAGGAGATAATTTTTAGGGATTAGATTGAAGATTCTTTATAAATAGAGAGAGTTCCTAATGATAAAAGAGAAGAGAGCTAGGAAGACTAAATGGCTACAAGGATTCAACAAGAACACCATTGCCAATTCTTCATTGCCAAGAAAATCATGAGTTCTTCCTTGCATTTTTTAGTTTAATTTCTTTCATTATGAACTATTTTATTTGTAGTTAAGGCTATGGAAAGCCTAATTACAATAATGAATTGATTTTATTTTGTTTAATTAAGATATTTTTATTTTCATAATGTCTGTGAATTATTGTGCTTAATGCAATTGGGAACTTAGCCACCTCTTAGTTGAATTGGTTTATATGAATGAATTGACAATGGATTGTCAGGGATTTTATATAATAGACTAAATAATCCATAGCATGAATTGAATGGTATATATATATATATATATATATATATATATATATATATATATATATATATATATATATATATATATATATATATATATATTAATGAATTGACAATGGATTGTCAGGGATTTTATATAATAGACTAAATAATCCATAGCATGAATTGAATGGTATACACACACACACACACACACACACACACACACACATATATATATATATATATGATTCATCTAATTATAAAAAGTTTTACATTGAATCTAATGCACTTTATATCTCGAGAACTTTGAAAATAATAAATTATCTTGGTTAGTTTAATAAATTGATGTTCATTGGAATGATTAGGTGGACTGATAGTTTTAGCTCTTTTAATTTGATTGTTACAAGTTTAGTTATGCTTTTGTTTTCTTTTAATCTTTAATTTATAGTAGTTCAATACTTAGATTTAAATTCAATTTTCCAAATAATTAAAGATTTATTATAGTTTTAGTACTTATTTTGTTCAATCCTTGTAGAAGCGATATCTTTCCATTACTTGATTGCTAGTCCACTTGCTAATGTTATGGGAATGTAACAATCAATTTTTTGGTGCTGTTGCCAAGGATTTAATTTTAAAATAATATTAAAACTTGTTAATCTTGGTTAATTTGGATTTTTCTTTTTATTTAATTTGCTTTCAATTCTTGCTTTGTTCAGATTAATTAGTGTATGACATGTTCTAGTGGAGAAGAACTAGCAGAATTTGACCCACAGATAGAGAGAACTTTTCATACATTGCAAAGAGCCAATAAAAGTAAAGAGCAAGAGGGGACTAACAAAGACAAACAAAAGGAAGCATTAGACCAATTCTTAATTAAAGAAAAAGGTGTAAAAGAAAGGAAAGATGAAATGGTAAATGAAGGAAATGCAAATCGATCCCTCAAGGATTATGCTTGTCCAATAATTAATGGAACCACCTCTAGCACTACTAAGCGAACGATTCAAACCAACAATTTTGAGATCAAGCCTACAATCATTTAGATGATTTAACAAGTGTACAATTTTGTGGCTGCCAAATGATGACCCTAATGCCCTTATTATTAACTTTCTAAAAATATGTGGCACAGTCAAGCATAATAGAGTTAGTAATGATCAAACAAGCTTAGATTTTTTCCATTTTCACTATGTGATAAAGCTAAGGATTGGTTTAACTCACTTCAAGTATGAAGTATTATTAAATGGGCTATTTTGACTCAAAAAAGATTCGGGTAAGACTTTTCCTCCCTCTAAAACAATAATGATGAGGAATGACATCACAATTGTTGTGCAATTAGAGAGGGAATCATTGTATAAGGCTTGGGAATGATTTAAGGAAATGCTTAAGAAGTGCCCTCACCATGGAATACCAATTCAGCTTCAGGTTCAAAATTTTTATAATGGTATATCACCATCTAATCATTCGATCATTGATGCAGCTGTAGGTGAAATAATCATAAGGAAATCTCCAGAGGAAGCTTATAATCTAGTCAAAGAGATGGCATAAAATAGCTACCAATGGAATAATGATAGAGATGATCGAAGAGGATTTGGAATGCATAATATTGATTCTTTTACCACTTTATCTACTCAGCTTGCTACTCTGAATAAAAAATTAGACCATCTCAATGTTACAGTAATGAATGTTTCAACTTGTGGTCTATGTAACCTATATGGCCAAATAGAACATCTAAGCTCTGATTGTTATATTGGAAATCCTTCTGTATCTCATGAAAATGCTAATTTTATTTCTCATGGTGGTAGATTGAATTTCAATCTATATTCAAATACCTATAATCTAGAGTGGAGTAACAACCAGCACTAAGATTTCAGCAACAATAATAGCCACCATAAATAAGGATGGGAAATTTAGAAGTCTTAATCACTAAGTTCATTAATATTATTGAACTTAAGTTTCAAATTCAAGAGGCATCTATTAGAAACTTAAAAGTCCAAATGGGATAGCTACATAATATGATGTCAAAAAGAAGAGAAAGTCAGTTCCCTAGCAATACAAAGAAGAATTCAAAAGAGCAGGTTAATGCTATTAATTTAAGAAATGGAAAGACAATTAAAGAAATTGAAGAAGCTATTGAGGACAAGAAAGAAAAGGATGAAAGGGAAGTTATAAAAGAAGAGGATGGTTAAGAACTACAACAAAATGTGGAGGTTAATGATCCACTAATGGAGACCAATGGGAGTACACGTAAACTATATTTAGATGCTATTAAACTTCACCTCACTTTCCTTAAAAGATTTTTAAAAGCTAATTTTGATAAACAATTTAAAAAATTTTTAGAGTTGTTCCAAAAAGTACATATTAACACTCCTTTTCTTGATGCAGTTTCATAGATTCAAAGTTATGCCAAGTTCTTGAAGGAAGTAATTTCAAACAAGAGGAAGTGGGAAGATTATGAAATAGAGAAATTGAATGAGGAGTGCTCTGCAATTTTGCAAAATAAATTGCCTCCAAAGCTCAAGGATCCAAGGAGTTTTTCTATTCCTTATAATATAAGAGATACTGATTTTGAAATGTTTTGTGTGATTTAGGTGCTTGTGTCAACTTAATGCCATATCCTATTTTTAAGAAATTCAGATTGCATAAACTAACACCTACTACTATTTCCCTATAATTAGCTAATGGGAGTATTAAGTATCTTAGGGGAATAGTAGAGGATGTTTTATTCAAAATGGGCAAATTTATTTTCCTATTGATTTTATTGTGTTAGATATGGAGGAAGATCATGAAATGCCTTTGCTTTTAGGTAGACCTTTCCTTGCCATAGGTAATGGCTTGATTGATGTACAAGAAGGTCAGCTAACCTTTAGGGTCAATAGGGAAGAATTGATTTTTGATGTGTTTAAAGTTATCAAATATCAATATCCTAACACAATTGAATAGGAATTATTTACAATTGATTGTATTGATGATGTGATTGCTAAAGAAGTAAATTAATACATTTAAGTTAAAAGATCCAATAGCTAATTTCATTATTAATTCTTGTGATGACAATATGCATGTCATAGATGAAGAGTATAAGGAAGCTATAAATTATTTGGAAGTTGGTTAGGAAGGGTTCAAGCAGATACAAGGAAAATTCATAGCTTTGGATGGACCTTCTCCTTAAAAGCTATAACCCTTGATTGAAAAAACTCATACTTTGGAACATAAGCCTTTACCTTCTCATTTCAAATATATATTTTTGGGAGATAATTCCACCTTACCTATGATTATCTCATCTAAATTGACAAGTCTTCAAGAAGAAAAATTGGAAAGAGTGCTAAAAGTACACATATTGGCAATTAGTTGGAGCATAACTGATTTAAAAGGGATTAGTCCATTGGTGTGCATGCACAAAATCTTGATGGAAGAAGGATGCAAACCAAAGGTGCAGCCACAAAGAAGGTTGAATCCAAAAATGCAAAAGATAGTAAAGAAAGAGGTTCTTAGATGGCTTGAAGTAAGTTTTATCTTTTCTATCTCTAACACATCATAGGTAAGCCCTATGCAAGTTATACATAAGAAAGGTAAGACTACTATAGTTTAAATGATAATAATGAATAATTCTTATAATAACAATAACAAGTTGGAGAGTGTGTATTGACTATAAGAAATTGAATGAGGCCATTAAAGAAGATCACTTTTCTCTTCTCATTATTGATCGAATGATTTAGGAACTTGGAAGGCATGAATTTTATTGCTTCTTAGATGGTTACCCTGTATCTTTAAGTGCTAATTGCACCTAAAGATCAAGAGAAAACTACTTTTAGTTACCTTTAGGAGAATGCTGTTTGGACTATGTAATGCGCTAGCTACTTTTCAAAGATGCATGATATTTTTATTTGATGATTTCATGGAAGTATTTATGGATGATTTTTCATTTTATGATTCATCATTTGATGCATGTTTACATAATTTGTCTCAGGTACTAAAAAGGTATGAGGAATTTAATCTTGTTTTGAATTAGAAAAATGTCATTTCATGGTTAGAGAGGGAATAGTTCTAGGTCATAAAGTGTCATCTAAAGGCATTGAAGTAGATAAAGCTAAAATAAAAATAATTAAAAAGCTTCCCCCTCCTTAATCCTTAAGAGAAATAGAGATTTTTTAAGACATGCAGGTTTCTATAGAAGTTTCATTAAGGATTATTCTAAAATTGCTTGACCCCTAACAAAGCTTTTGATAAAACATGTACCTTTTGTAATTGATGATAATTGTTTGCATGCATTTAATACTTTGAAAGAAAAACTAATTCAAGCTCCTATATTTTTAGCTCTTGTATGGGATCCACCCTTTGAAATTATGTGTGATGCTAGTAATGATATTTTAGGTGCAAATTTAGGGCAAGAAATAGGCAAGAAATTTCATACCATTTATTATGCAAGTAAGACCATGAATGATACTTAGAAAAATCATTCCACTAGTGAAAAGGAATTACTTGCAGTAATATTTTCTATTGAAAAATTTAGACCTTTTTTACTTTTATCTAAAGTAATTATTTTTACTCACCATTATGCTTTCAGAACTTGCTAAAAAAGATGTAAAACATAAGTTGTTGCGATGCATTTTATTAATTGCAAGAATTAGACCTAGAAATTAAGGATAAAGTGGATGTGAAAATATAGTAGTTGATCATTTATCTAGATCTGATGAAAATTATGTAGAGAACATAAATAACTTTCCATTGTATGATGAATTTCCAAATGAGCAATTATCTTAATGGGTATAAATGATGATAATTGATTTGCTGATTTTGCTAATTTTCTTATTTGACAAAAAGGTGCCACTCAAGTTTACCTATCAGCAAAGGAAGATATTCTTCTATGGTGTGAGGCAATGTTTGTGGGATGAATCTTACCTTTATAAAGTTTGTGGGGTTAGAATGATAAGAAGTTGTATTCCTAATGAAGAAATCAAAAGTGTCATTAGTTTTTGTCATGGCAAGAAAGTTAAAGGACATCATAAGATAACAAAGACAGCTAAAAAGATCCTTCAAAGTGGTTTTTATTAACCTTCACTCTTCAAAGATGTTCATGCCTATCTAATTATTTTTCATCAATGTCAAAGGACATAATGTTTCTCGTTGAAATGAGATGCCTTTAAACAACATTCTTATTTATGAAATCTTTGATGTTTTGGGCATTGATTTCATATGGCCATAGGATAGCTACCCTTTATCACCCTCAAACCAATGAACAAGTAGAGGTTTCTAATAGGGAATTAAAGCATATTTTGAAAAAGACAATTAGTTTGTTTAGGAAAGATTGGTCACTTAAGCTAGATGATGCACTTTGGGCTTACCAGCCCTACATTCAAAACTCCAATCGGTATGTCCCTATATCGGTTAGTTTTTAGTAAAGCTTGTCATTTACCTATTGAGTTAGAACATAAGGCTTATTAGGCTATCAAATTCTTGAATTTTGATTTAGAAGCTGTAGGTCATAAAAGAAAATTTCAGTTGAATGAGATGGAAGAGTGGTGAAATCAAATATATGAGAATGCTTAGATTTACAAAGGAAGAACCAAGGCATGGCACGATTCTAATATTATGAAGAGAGAATTTAAGGAAGGAAATAAAGTTCTCCTTTTTAACTCTCATTTCAAGCTATTCCATAGGAAATTAAAAGCCATGTGGAGTGGACCATTTATAGCAGGTAAGATATTTCTTCATGGAGCTCTGAATTACACAATGGTGACAAAGATACATTAGAAGTGAATGGGTAGCAATTGAAATATTATATTGATGGGGAGCAATCTATTCACTATAAATCCACTCATTGTTTGCAAAATCCATGAAATAAAGAAGAAAAAGTCATGCTAATGACTTTAAGAGAGCACTTATGGGAGGCAACCTAGTATTTTAAATATTTTTTTCTATTTTTATTAATTTTTAGAATGAGAACATTTAGAGTTTCAATTTTCACTAATTTCAATTTACACTAATAATTATGAATTTTTATATCATGCAGGTATGTCATATTTTTGGATTCTCTTGAAGGAATGGTGGAGCCAAAAGCAGTTGAAGCAAGGTGGTAGGGTGAAATTTCAAACATTTTAAAATTTCACTTCACCCATTTTTGGTCCAAACATCCATCTAAGCAATCAATTTATTTGTGTGTAAAACACATATGCATAGAAAGAAGAAGGAAGAGTAATCATATTACCTCTTGGAGGTTCCTTCTTTCTTTATCAAAGAGATTCCCAAGTGTGAAGCCTCTAGATCATCCACACCTAGCTCACCTTCAAGTTTCCTTAGTTTCTTTGGTGTTCTTGAATCGCCCTTTTGGTTGCCCAAATTTGATTCAAGATTTTCCCTCAAAAACCTTTAGGAAGTTAAGGTATCTCTTTGATTTATTTTGGATAAACTCATTTATAAATTGCAAGTAATTTTGTTCTTTCATAAAGAACTAAGAACAGAATTAGAGATTAAAAGAAAACTTGAAGAAACTATTTCTTCTTTTCTTTTTCTCTCAACTTCTTTCTCTTCAAAATTGATTCAACTTTTTAAAAATGGTGTTCACTCTTCTTTTCAACATAAAAACTCATAGCTTTTATATCTTTTCTAAGACTTAACCGTTAAGTCTTCACAAAGACTTAAATATCCTTTTATAGTCTTTTAGCTCATCATTAGGTGAAGGAACAAAGTTGGACTTTGCTTTTTTAAATGGTGAAATGACTATTTTATCCTTTAGGGGTAAAATGGACATTTCCATTAACTAAAAAGGTATAATTATAATTTTAACCTTAGTAGAAAATTTTCTAACCCCTAAACTCATCACATGGGCTTATGAATAGTGAATTTTCTCTAACCTCCTAAATTGCCTCTTTTCCATATCACATATGGGCTGAGGCCACATCTCATTTGTTTATGGTTTTCATTAAGTTTAAAATTAAGTCTTTGATTTAGTCCAAATCAATTTCAATTTAATCTTTCTCATTTGCATCATACACAAATTAAGATTTAATTGAATAGAAACTTTTTTAAATTAAACAACAGGATATGCTAGTCAATTTTAAATTTAATTACATGTTCAATCATTTGACCACTAATCAATTAATTAAACACTTTAATTAATTATCATGGTAAACCTTTTACACTTGGAAGGTCATCACTATTGGGTGTGTGATTTTCTAGGTTTATGTCTATTTAGCAATGGAAATGAGAAAATATTTTTCTCTACTAATTGTGAGGCCTCGCCTGAGTACTGGCCTGATTCACTAGAGGGAATCAAGATGCTCATTCGGGTTTAGACTCATCATGGACCCCTAGGGTTCAGATTGGCTGATTTTGGAAGTTGCCACCCTAATTTACTTTTTAAATGGGAAAATTAAGAAAAAACCTAATTGACTCCATTTCATTAATTTTTAATTAATTACCCAAGGATAAAATTACTAGTCTTGAACTAGGTTGAGTTTGGAGACTAGGTTTTTGGTTTTAAATAATATAAATTTGGCTCTTAAGTTTAATTTGAGTTTAGAAAAATTGATTTCATGAATGACATTAAAGAAAATGCATGAATATGGCATAACATGAATGCATAGTGTATAGGGAATTAGTAAAACAATTAAAGTAAATATTCTCAAATTATATTAATAAAAAAGAGGAATGGAGATTGATTAGGATTTGAATTTGAAGCTTGGATTTAGATTCCAAATATGCCTACATACCGCATTGATTAGGGATCAAAACTCACGTAGTCCATTTCATGATTAAGTAGAGGGGTTTAAGAGTTGATCAGATTGATTTTGGCTTGGGTGTGTTGAGAGTGAGGAAAAAGGCTGACCTTTGTTTTTGGTGGATGGAGGGTTTTACCATACCGAAGTTCCGTTTTATTAGGACTAGGTAATTGGACTGATTAACAGATTAATTAATTAATTAAAAAGATTAATTAACTAATTAATATGATGAAAAGGATAGATGGATTAATTAATTAATTTGGATGAAAGGTGGATTAAAAAAATGATTGATTTGATTTTGGAAAAAAATGATTAATTAATTAATTAAAAAGATTAATTAATTAATTAATTGAGTGATTAATTTTAAAAAAGTGTTTTAGTGTCACATCTCAATTTTAAAGACATGATAGTCCAAGAACATGGGGAGATATAAGGTCACCCACGCCCGTAGAACCTACTTATACACATACAAGTTATGCCTAGGATCATACCTAAACCTCATGCAATAACCCAATTAAGCCTTATATAAGAAAATCTTTAGTTGCAGAAGAATAATTTAACAAAAAACTTCGAAAACATCTCATAAGAAAATAATATTTAAAGTCTTAAAATAAGTCATCAATGATTAATATCCCAGAATAAACTCCCGGAGCATCTACAAGTAACTCTTCATAGCATAACATAATTAAAGACTTGGACAAGGAATCACCTAAACAAAGTAGAATGCTTGAGCCATCACCTTATGATGCAGACTCTATAAGTGTACTGATGGCATAAGTAATACAGCAGTGAATGAGTTATCGTTCCACTGAAGACCTTAGGTAAGGACTAGCTCAACATGTTGCTAATGTTTAGTGAATCAAATTGGTGTCAATGAAAATGATTACAATTGTATTCAAACTAAATTAAAATATAAATTAAGTAAAATAACAATAAGGAAAAAGGAGACGAAGTCAGAAATAAAAGCCCATTTAGGTATTAAATCCCCCTAGCCCCTAATTGTATATCATGAACTACACATCAATTAAATTCATTCTATAAATTGAATTGGCGTTTCATTAAATTAGATAAAAATCTCTTTCGAGCAATTAAATCCCTATTTCCCAAAGGAATGCAAGGAATCTCTTCTCAAGCAAACTCAGTTAGGTCATGCTTTAGATTCGAGAAACTATCCACCAAAGGAGTTTTGTAAGCCTATCTCTAGTGCCCCAATCAACCTTAAATCTTTATGAGTGATCCATTCATATAAAGTTATCTCTAATCAGTTATATGAAAACAATCCCCAACTAATAATCATGCAATTATTAATTGGAATCTAAACAATAATATTCATAAAAATTAAACAATCTCAAGAATGATTTAATTGAATGACAAGTAATTCAATCTATACAAAAGGTTCTAGGGTTCATCGATACCTAAATTGGAAAGATTTAGTTCATATCACACATTGAAACGAAAGAAAGAATTAAAGAAATAAGAATTCTCAAACAATTCATGAATTAAGTGCCAAGAAATACTGTTCTTTTATCTCTGATCTTCGATGTCTTCTTCCTTTTCTTATTCTTTCGCTTATTCACTCTGTCTTTTTTTCTCCCCCTTGAAACATTGTCAGATCTCATTTTATAATTCTAAATTTTTTGACATGCATCACTTGACCCACGGCTGGAGTTTCTAGCCATGGCAACGTGAATCAGAGAAAACGTATCCTCCCATAGGTGAAACCCCAGCCATGCCTCCACCCGTGGGAGGCTACTGGATGATTTTCCTCTTTGCTCTTATCACACGGCTAGAATAGCAGCCATGGCTCAACCCGTGGCAACCCATATTTCTCCAAAAAATCAATGTTTTGGCGTGGATCATTCACCGTCCTGGATCATATTCAGATCATGGCATCTTTTGACACTAGATTAACTAAAAGAACTGTGAAAACACCAAAACAAACAAATTAAACTAAATTGGAGGCATAAAATCCATTAAGAATAAGGGACAAAATATAGTGTTTTCAACACTTATCAAATTCCCCCACACTTGAGTTTTTGCTTGTCCTCAAGCAAACTAAATTACAATAATAGTTTAAAACATGAACAACCCCTTTTAAAGCCAAAAGAAAACATCAAGATTGACAATACCCAAATCAGTAAGGCTCAAATCTCATAATCAACAACTAATCTTCAAATGCAGCAGTCAAATTAAAGGATCTACAAATCAAAGACTCAAATGCAAAGATAAAACTCACAATCTTGAAGTCTAAATTCCAGAGTAAAAAAAATTAAGCATACAATTCCAAAGAAACAAAAGCCAAACAAAAGTGAGAGATGAAGGATTTTCTCTTAGGCACCTGACTACTCTCTCGATTTTCTATTGACTTAATAATCAAACGTAACTTTATTGCACACTTTTTTTTCAAGGAGCCCAACTTGTTTGAATTGTCATACCAGCCTTTTGAGGCAAAGGTAAACATTTGTGATGCCGACTCTCGGTTACTTAACTAGAATCATGAATCCAAATGGCTACTAGCACTATTCATAATTTCGACTTTCCTAAGGTTAGAAGAGTCAAAATTGGCAGAATAGAGAAAAATTTTCAAAGCTCCAAATAGTGCACTATTTATTGCACCTTCTTTTTTTTTATTTTATATATATATATATATATTATTTTCCTTCTTTTTTTTTTTTTGAGAAAAATAGCCAAGAAGCCTAAGATATTAAGTGTATCTCACTAATCTTAACTCAAGTCACAAAGGAATCAACATATGCTAAAAAATGTAACTAAAGTTTCAAACTCCAATAGTGCAGATTTCATCAGTTTAATTCCCTAATTATGACTACCACACTTAATCCTTAGCCAATGATCAATTCAACCAAGCTAAACATCAATGAGAGATTGTCGTATATAAAGGAAAATAATTAACAATTATAAGCTAAAAAGGGAATCATTCCAATTCATACCATTATTACAATTTAGCTCGCTTGAGCCAAAACAAGATAGAAAGAATAAATGAATAAACCAAATAAGCACATACATATCCCTCATGCACACTTAAATAACGCATTGTCTCGAATATGTTTAAAAATGAATATAAAGAAAAACACGTAAAGGGAAGAAGAAAGAAATAGAAAAATTGCCTTGTCATTGAATATCCAAATCAGTATGTTCCAAAGGCCATGCCATGTTATTCTCCATTCTACAGGCCCACATTAGGCTAAGAGAGACAAAAGAAAAAGAAAAGAAAAATAAAATATAATAAGAGAAACAAAATAAACTAAAAGAAAAGAAAATAAGCCTAATCAGCATAAGTACAGTAATCCAAAGCGGAAAAGATAAAAGAAGAATAAATGAAATAAAAGAAATAAAAGAAAAAGAAAAGAAAAAAAATGAAGATGGAAAGGTCAGTCATGCATGGCAGCATTGGAGTCATCACTCCCCTCGCCATCACTGGGCTCGACCTGAACTACCAACTGGCTGCGGTGCAGGGATAGGAGGCACATACCCCTGAGTGCCCTAATAATCTAGCATGGACTGCTGAAGCCATGCTTGGTTCTGCACCTCAAACTCCAGGGCCTACTGTTGGTGTTGCAACATAGTCAGGATTGATGCTAGTTGGTGATGAGTTAGTTTTGCTGAACTTGAAGACCAACCATGGTCCTCTCCAACCGATAAATCTATCTCTCAAACTCAGTGGGCTTCCTATTATCTGCATCATCCTCCCCTATATATGACCTCTAATCTTGGAACGGGGTTGGACCAGAGAAAGGGGGTATAACTAAGGAAAAAGAAGGTCCAGCGGCAGCTGAAGGACCAGCAGTAGCAGCAGAAGTACCAACATTAGCTGGAGGCTGAGTAGTAGGATCGGTAGCAGGAATGGAGGCTGCCTCAAGAGCAACAGGATCTGGTGGAGGGGCAAAAGCTAGCATGAAGCTCTTTGTCTTGTCCATTTGCAGCAATGTGGCGTACCTAATCAGCTTAGGCATGCCATCGAGTGTCATCGGAGGCAAGCCATCAAAGACACCCAAACCCTGAGCAAGTCTAGTGATATACATCCCTCCAATCAATACACCAGACTTGCCCTTCTTGCACTGATCATCAAAAAATCGCATGAGAGAATATGCCACATTGCATCACTTGTTTTCATATATGCACATCAAATAAAAGAGCTTCTATCTAGTCACAGCCCTGCCACTGTCTCATCTGCCAGAAATCGTCTTCGTCAGAAGACAATGAAGGACTCACAGACTGAAAGAGGTGAATTGGGATGCCTTAGAGACCAAGGCATCAAATCTCTTACCCGTCGGAGCAAATTTGTCCCACACTTGATTAGGGACATTGTCATCTGGGAAACCTACAGGAGTCTCATAATTAATATTAGTATGCAGCTCCACCTTTGTATACAACCCCATCGCTACTACAAAATCATTGACGCTCATCTCAAAATGCTTGGTACCCAACCTAAATCATAGCATCTTCTTCCAAACTGATGCCACCTTCAAATCAACTTGAAGGGTACAATAAAACTCCAGTGTCAACTACCGATAAGCTAGTTCAGCTATTGCGAAAAATCCCTTCCAACTTGGCTGTGATGTCCATCTCTGAAGCTCCTTGTCTATGCCAATCTGCTGCATAAAACCCTAGTCAATCTAGCGAGTAGGTTTGAAGTCCTTGTTAGCTAATTGCTCAAAGCAAGCACAAGCTTCCGAGTCGGCAAATTAAACACATATATGGTTCAGAATAAAGGAAACTGTAGGGGCTACTGCTAGTGGGGGATTGTGCGAACTGCCTTCCCCTCTAGCCCATTTGGTGGGCAATTTGGGTTCCCTGGTGGATGATTTCTTAGGTCCTATAGCTGTGGTGGAAAATCCAAAGAGAGAGAGTGTGTGAGGATGAAATTGCTTGAGGAATGCTGCCTTAAGTGCGAGAATGGGTAGGAAAAAGGATGGTGTGTGTTTCGAGTGTGGGAGAAGTGAGGGAAAGAAGAGAGAAAATGAAATTTTGAATGGTTGAGGACTGCATTAATTGTCTATTTTTTTCTTTTATTTGCTGTGCCCATGAGTGACCACATGGCTGGGGATCCACCCATGGTCACGATAAAAAACTCTTTAAGGCATCACACGGCTGGAGGATCACCTATGGTCCTAGCTGTGTGATGCTTCTGCCAAAATGAAATTGAAATCACCTTATCACACGGCTGGAGACTCAATCATGGTCCCAGCCGTGTGATGCTTCTGCCAAAATGAAACAAGTGAATTCCCTTATCGCACAGCTGAGGTTTCAGCCATGCTATGCTACTGCCAAAAAGATATTAAGTTTTCTTATCACACGGCTAGAGGCACGGCTGAGGTTTCAGTCGTGCCCTCCAATTTTTTCCTTTTTTTTTTAAAGATAAAATTGCCATTAAGATAAAGATAAAAGAAACAACTAGCAGACAAAAATGGAGCCATGGACATTATGCATAAACATAAGAACTTCATTAAGATAAAACATAGTGAAATGAAAACAAGAAACATAAAAGATAGCCAATGGCTCATATAAGAAAGACAAATAAAATGCCTAGCCTAGAATTACAATTATTTAGTAAAGATGATGCCAGTGTAATCTGAGCTAGGTCAAGACAACTCCTCACTTTTTCTTTCTAAGCCTCCCTCTTCCCCTCTTCACCTTGGAAGGTTCACTACTCTCCCCTTTTGGTGGTTCTGGCTGCATGAAATTGCTTTTTGTAGCAATAGTTGGTGCATCATCAGCCTGTTTCCCCTCTTTCTCCATTGCCACAATCTCCTCTAGGGAGAAAGTGTACTCATTCTCAGCTAGAAATGCCCTCTTGTAAGCATAAAAGGTTGTTACTTGTTCAGAGGTCATGAATGGAGGAGAGGAATCCCTCTTGGTTTTGGAGGTTTGGCCTTTAGGATTCTTAGAACTCATGCTAGTAATTCTACATTCAACTAGGGGAGAGTAAAAAATGCAGTTCAGAACATAGATAATCTGTGTAATTCCCTTATTAAGAATCTACAATAAATGACAAATTCATGAGGGGTAGGTAGGGCCTGTATGTCTCAACTAAACTGTTTTTTTTTTTTTAAAAAAACAACTCAAATAATGCATGAGAAATCTAACACAATTGATGGACAGCAACAACTAAACAAAGAAAGAAAGAAAAAGAAAAATAAAATAAAATAAAAATAAAATAAAATAAATAAAATAAAACTGCAGCACTTAAAATAAGATATAAATGTATATATATATTTTTTTTCTTTTTTCTCTTTAAAACAACTTAAGACAAATAATAAATCTTTATTAAACATGGGTTGCCTCTCACCAAGCGCTTCTTTAATGTTTTCTTAGCTGGACGTTTAGGGTGATTGCTCACCCCAAATCCTGGAGATACGTAACCTCCACTACCTTATTCAATTCTCCCCCGACGTATATCTTAAGCCTATGCCCATTAACTTTAAAATCACCCTTCTCAGGATAAGTTAATTCAATTATTCTATAGGGAAAGACTCGCTTAACAGTAAAAGGACCAGACCAATGAGATTTTAACTTACCTAGAAAGAGCTGAAGTCTAGAATTATCCCCAACTCGAAACTCTCTCTGTTGCTTAATCCAAGCATTGTACCACCTCTTGGTTTGCTCCTTGTACATTTGAGTATTATCATAAGCTTGCAACCTCCATTCATATAGCTCATTCACCTGCAATTGCCTCTTCTCACTTGCATTAGCTAGATCAAGGTTAACCTGTCTTATAGCCCAATAAGCATGGTGTTCAATCTCAACAGGTAAATGACAAGCTTTTCCATACACTAACCTATAACGAGTAGTGCCTAAAAGGGTTTTGAACGCTGTCCTAAAAGCCCATAGAGCATTATCTAATTTTTCCAACCAATCTTTTCTAGATTGCTCCATGGTTTTCTTAAGCATTCTCTTTAGTTTCCTATTCATGTTCTCAACTTGGCCACTTGTTTGAGGATTATAAGGAGTACCCAGTTTATGTGTAACTCCTAGCCTTTTGAAAACTTTTTCAAGCTGAGCATTACAGAAGTGGGTGCCCCTATCACTAATAATGGCTTTAGGTGTGCCAAATTGAGAAAACAATTTCTTTAGAAATTTCACCACTACCTTAGCATCATTTGTAGCCAAGGCTTGAGCCTCAAGCCATTTAGACACATAATCAATAGCTATAAGCACATATTTGTTACCAAAAGAATTAGGAAATGGCCCCATGAAGTCAATACCCTAAACATCAAATACTTCACAAACTAAAATACTATTTTGAGGCATCTCATTACGAGATGAAATATTCCTAGCTCTTTGGTAATAATTACAATGTTGCACAAACTCATGACTATCTTTAAAAAGAGTGGGCCAGTAGAAACCTAATTCTAAAACTTTCTAAACTGTCCTACTAGGACCCATATGTCCATCAACTGGCCTGGCATGGCAATGATTAAGAATGTCTATAGTTTTAAGCCCAGCCATACAACGCCGGATCATATGGTCAGCATATAATTTAAACAAATAGGGGTCTTCCCAAAAGTAGTATTTCATATCAGAAAAGAATTTCTTCTTTTGCTGATAAGTTAACTCTTTTGGGAGTTCCCGCACAGCTAAGTAAATTGCAAAATCAGCAAACCAAGGTAGTTCAGAGTTAGAATTACTTACCATACCTACTATGGCATATAGCTGCTCATCTAGAAAAGTGTCTAGAATATCCCCCTCTCCAAGTGTCTCTAAGTTCAGGTTCTCTAGCCGTGAAAGGTGATCAGCTGCAAGATTTTCAGCTCCTCTCTTGTCTTGTATCTCCAAATCAAACTCTTGTGGCAACAATACCCACTGAATCAATCTCAGCTTTGCATCATTTTTTTGAAAGAGATACAACAAGGCCGAATGATCTGTATAAACGATCACCTTTGACAAGATCAAGTAGGACCAAAACTTATCAAAGGTGAACACAACAGCTAACAACTCTCTCTCAGTGGTGGTGTAATTGGCTTGAGCTTCATTCAAAGTCTTGCTTGCATATTAAATGGGTTAGAAATACTTCTCCTTCCTCTACCCCAAAACTGCCCCAACAGCCACATCACTTGCATCACACATTACCTCAAAAGGTAGACTCCAGTCAGGAGCCACCATTATTAGTGCATTGATAAGCTTAGCCTTCAAGGTGTTGAAGGCTTATAAGTAGGCCTCATCAAAATTAAATTCGACATCTTTCTCGATAGCTTGGTAAGGGGCCTAGCAATCTTGGACAAATCCTTGATAAATCTTCTATAGCATGACCCAGGAAACTCCGAATTGCTTTAACTGAAGTTAGTGTTGGAAGTTGCTGAATAATTTCTATTTTTGCTATATCCACCTCAATGCCTTCATGTGAGATTTTGTGCCCCAAAACAATACCTTCTTGAATCATGAAATGACATTTCTCCCAATTCAAAACCATATTGGTAGCTTCGCATCTCGCAAGCACTCACTCCAAATTCTCCAAACAACCTTCAAAGGAATCACAATGCATAGAGAAATTATCTATGAAGACTTCTATAATATCTTCAACCATCTTATCAAAAATAACCATCATACACCTTTGAAAAGTTGTTGGGGCATTGCATAGTCCAAATGGCATTCTTCTATAAGCAAAAGTCCCATAAGGACATGTAAATTTGGTCTTCTCCTGATCTTCTAGAGCTATAGGGATTTGAAAATATCCTAATAATTTATCCAGAAAGTAGTAGAATTGATGTCCAGCAAGTCTCTCTAACATTTGATCGATGAAAAGGGAGTGGAAAGTGATCTTTCCTAGTTGCATCATTTAGCTTTTTGTAATCAATACAAACCCTTCATCCCGTGACAGTCCTCGTAGGAATCAGCTCATTGTTTTCATTAGGCATAACAATCATGCCCCCTTTCTTTGGTACCACCTGAACTAGACTCACTCAAGAACTATCTGAGATAGGATAAATAATTCCCAAATCGAGGAGCTTGATCACCTTATCCTTTACCACATCCTTCATCTTAGGATTCAGACACCTTTGGGGTTGCACCACAGGTTTGAACTCTTCTTCCGTAAAAATCTTATGGGTGCAGAAAGAAGGACTAATGCCTTTGATGTCTGCAACTTTCCATGCTATAGCCTTTTTATGCATTCCCACGACCTCCAATGACTTTGCCTGTTGTACTTTAAAAAGATTAGCATTCACAATTATAGGCAATTTTGCATTTTCAGCCAGAAATGCATACTCCAAATGGGAAGGGAGCTACTTGAGCTCCAAAATTGGCAGATCAATGATGAATGGTTGCATTTTTTTCTCTTTGTAATAGATTCAACTACCCCTTTCTTGCATGGCTTGTTTACCTCCAAGTAAGCCAATTGCTCCCTTGCTTCTTGATCCATGACCTATTCTTACATCAAACACAACTCAAGGGGATCCTTAGAAACAATGTTAGGAACAAAATTGATGGTTTCATGCTCAAGAATATCATTGCATGAATCCACCTCATCCAGTGTAAGTGGGTGTTTCATTGCATTAGGAATATGCAAGACAACTTGTTCATTACCCACTCTTAAAGTTAAAGTGCCATCATGGACATCAATGAGGGCACGGGCTATATTTAAAAATGGTCTATCTAAAATAAGTGATACCTTTGCATCCTCATCCACATCAATAATTACAAAATCATTAGGAAAAATAAAGTCCCCAACTTTCACCAACACATCCTCAATAATCCCCTGAGGGTGTACCACTGACTTATCAGCTAACTGAATGGTCATATGTGTTGGTTTGGGTTCCCTGATTCCCAATTCCTTAAACATCTTGTAGGGAATAACACTTATGCTAGCCCTAAAGTCAGCTAATGCATTTTCCATCTTAAGGTTACTTATAAAACATGGGATAGTGAAATTACTAGGATCTTTTAATTTCTTGGGTAATCGTTTTTGCAAAAATGTCGAGCTCTTTTTTGACAAATGCACAAATGACACCTCTTTGAGCTTCCTTTTGTTAGAAAGGAGCTCTTTCAAAAATTTAGCGTATTTGGGCATTTGTGATAAAGCTTCGGCAAATGGTATATTAATATGAAGTTGCTTAAACAGTTCAGCAAACTTACCAAATTGGGCATCAAGCTTATCTTTTGCAACCGTGCAGGATAAGGTACTTAAGGTTGATACTCTTTCATTGGTGGTGTAGGTGTTAGTGCAACTTTCTCCTTTTCTGTCTCATTACCCACTGCAACCTCATTTTCAGCTTCTTTTTCCTTGGCACCCTGTGCCTCATCCTCTTTCTTTTCCACTTCTTGCTTTACAACAACACTCTCTTGAACCTGTTCTCCACTCCTTAAAGTAATTGCCTTTAGCTGCTCCTTAGGATTTGCCTCAGTATTGCTAGGTAAACTCCCCTGTTGCCTCTCACTAAGCAACTTGGCAAACTGTCCCATCTGATTTTTCAGATTATGAATGGATGCTTGCTGATTTTGGAGTGCTTTCTCAGTATCCTTAAGTCTCTGCTCATTAGACTCAATGAACTTCATCATGGTTTCCTCCAAAGAACTTCTTCTAAGAGGTGGAGGAGCTTGTGACTGGGAAGGTCGCTAAAATCCAAGAGGAGGCCATGGGTTAAACTGATTACCCTAAGAGAAATTAGGATGATTCCTCCACCCCAGATTATATGTATTCCTATAGGGATTGTTCTGCTGCCTTGGAGCATTTCCCATTAATCTACCTGCTCCGGCTTGGCAAAATTATTGCCACTTTGGCAATCTTGACTTTTGCATCCTCCCTTACACCAATCACAACACATCACTTGAGGTTGTCTTAGTGATGAAGATGCCATCAAGGAATCCATTTTTCTGTTCATGGCTTGAAGCTGAGAGGTCAATGCAACAATTGGGTCCACCTGATGTTAACCACCTCCGCTAATCCTTCTCTGATCTCTAGGGACTTGCCACTAATAGTTTGTGAGAGCCATATCTTCAATCGAGTCCCTTGCCTCTTCAGGTCTCTTGTTGTTGATGGAACCACCGGCTGCCGCATTGATAGACTATTTGCTTATATAGTTCAAACCATTATAAAAGGTTTGAATCTAGTGCCATAGTGGAAAGCCATAATGCGGACACTTCCTCAATGAGTCTTTAAATCTTTTCCACGCATCATAAAGAGCCTCACCATCTTGCTAAAGAAAGGAAGTTATGTCATTCCTCAACTTAGTGGTCTTGGATGGTGGAAAATATTTCTCTAAGAATTGAGTCCATGTAGTGAAAATACTGGCTGAGAAAGACTTGGGCCATTTCTTCGGTTTGTCCCGGAGTGAGAAAGGAAACAAGCGCAGCCTAATCGTATCACCTAAGACATTATTGATCTTAAATGTATCATAAATCTCCAAAAAGTTCTCAAGATGAGCATTAGGATCTTCATCTAGGACACCATTAAATTGGCAAGTCTGTTGCACCATCTGCATCAAATTCAACTTAATTTTAAAATTATTTGCAATGACCGTTGGCCTTCGTATACTTGAGTCGACCCAATTAAGAGTGGGCCTTGCATATTCTTGCATAGTTCTTTGTTGATTTTCTGCCATTATTTCAACCTCTTCCTTTGAATTAACACTTTTTAGGTCTGCTACCTCTCTCACCAAATCTAGTTCCCGTTCCTCCTTTCGCTTTTGTCTCAATGTTCTCTTTAACTCTGGATCAAATTCAAGTAGATTAGAGGAACTAGCTCTGGTCATAAATAAAAAAAGGTACCTGAAAAGAAATTTTAGCAAAGAAAACCAAAACAAAATTAAATAATAAATAAAAATAAAAACTAAATCACTAGCTTCAATTCTATTGCTAATATTACTCTAAAAAGGTCCTCGATAACGGCACCAAAAACTTGATGCAGACTCTACAAGTGTACAGATCGCATAAGTAATATAGTAGTGAATGAGTTATCGTTCCACTGGAGACCTTAGGTAAGTACTAGCTCAAAATGTTGCTAATGTTTAGTGAATCAAATTAGTGTTGATGAAAATGATTATAATTGTATTCAAACTACATTAAAATATAAATTAAGCAAAATAACAATAAGGAAAAAGGAGACGAAGTCAGAAATCAAAGCCCGTTTAGGTATTGAATCCCCCAGCCCCTAATTGTATATCATGAACTACACATCAATTAAATTCATTCCATAAATTGAATTGGCATTTCACTAAATTAGATAAAAATCTCTCTCAAGCAATTAAATCCCTATTTCTTAAAGGAATGCAAGGAATCTCTTCTCAAGCAAACTCAATTAGGTCATGCTTTATATTTAAGAAACTATCCACCAAAGGTGTTTTGTAAGCCTATCTCTAGTGCCCCAATCAACCCTAAATCTTTATGAGTGATCCATTCATATAAAGTTATCTCTAATCAATTATATGAAAACAATCCCCAACTAATAAGTATGCAATCATTAATTAGAATCTAAACAATAATATTCATAAAGATAAAAAAATCTCAAGAATGATTTAATTGAATGATAAGTAATTCAATCTATACAAAAGGTTCTAGGGTTCATTAATAGATGAATTGGAAAGATTTAGTTCATATCACACATTGAAACCAAAGAACGAATTAAAGAAATAAGAATTCTCAAACAATTCATGAATTAAGTGCTAAGAAATATTGTTCTTTTATCTATGATCTCCAATGTCTTCTTCCTTTTCTTATTCTTTTGCTAATTCACTCCATTTTTCCCCCCTATGAAACGTTGTCAGATCTCATTTTATAATTCTAAATTTTTTGACATGCACCACTAGACCCACGGCTGGTGTTCTAGCAGTGGCAACATGAATCAGAGAAAATGTATCCTCCCACAGGTGAAACCCCAGCCGTGCCTCCACCCGTGAGAGGCTACTGGATGATTTTCCTCTTTGCTCTTATCACATGGTTGGAACACCAGCCATGGCTCAACCTGTGGCAACCCATATTTCTCCAAAAAAACAATGTTTTGGCGTGGATCATTCACCGTCCTGGATCATATTTAGATCATGGCCTCTTTTGACACTAGATTAACTAAAAGAACTGTGAAAGCACTAAAACAAACAAATTAAACTCAATTAGAGGCATAAAATACATTAAGAACAAGAGACAAAATATAGTGTTTTCAACACTTATCACCTTGCCTCCTCATGCTGCTCACTTGAAACCACACAAGAAAAAGGGTGAGATAGGTGACCTCAATGAGTAAACAATATAGCACATATAATAATATATAACCTCTTTTAAGAAGGAAACTCATAGCTTATAATACATAATTCATGTTTTACAATTCATGAATCAAAGTTTGTAATTTAGCAAGGTTTGCAGAAACTGCACTTATAACACATAACACATAGAGTGAAGGCTATTGCCATGGTCACTCGAACACATACAAGAGAGGTGGCCTTAACCAAATTCCAACTCCTATCACATAGAGAAGCGTGAAGCTAATTAAGCGCCGCGGCTAAATTTACCCCTTCTAGCTGAGGTGGATACACAACCCTTATCCATCAGGTTAAGACTATGTGCATAGGTTTTGATGATTACCTGTATGGACACAAGGATTTCTGCATATAGGGTTATAGATACCATAGCTAGAGCTAATGGTAATCGCTTATAACAATATCACTTATTGAAGGCAAATGCATGTAGCACATTGGCAATAGCAGTTCAACTTATCAAATAAGAGATAAAAGAATAGTGTGATTCTAGAAAGAAAATAAGGTAAGGTGACAACTATAAAGGATCTTTCATATCATTGAACAATAATAATGGCTTTGGACTAATTATCCTTTAGCAACCCAAGCTTAACAAAGAAATCATGTAATTATAATTAAAAGTAGAAAAGAACTTGGGTTTCAAGAATGACAAAGATTCACATATCATAGTAGCTCGTACTTGTAACAATAACATAATATTTACTCACCTTGTGGTTTTTTTACTCCTATTACTTGTAGCCCTTGAACCTCTAATATTCTTCAAGCTCTAACATAATATTTAATTTAATACTTAGTATTTATTTAATCATCATGCTATCATATTCCATAACTACCCCATGCACATATAACATTCACATACACTTAGAGTTGCACATAGATGTACACTTATCACTTGCATATAACATGTTGACTTTAAAAGTCTTGCACACTTAGCCTTTATAGGCTCACATGAAATTACATTATAATTCATACCAATACCTTTTTCAAGTCAAACACAATGTCGTGATCTTAATATCAATTCACTTTAACACTCATCTTAGTACATTTAACACTTCCATACACATCAATTATCAACAGCCTTTCAAGTGTTATGCTTATCTCTTATGACCAATTCATTCAATCAATCTCTTCATCAATTCAAGATCATTAATTCATTATTAACTCATTATAAAACCTATTTTTATATTACCCAATCACATTCACATTTTAATCACAACATAAGGTTAAGATACCTTAAGTATACCAAATTGCCTTTAGCCTTGTCTAGGTTCATTCCCTCAATGAATATGCAATTTAACCATTTATCATTCATATATACATGTTAATAATCATTAAAATACATTATACAAAAGTTATAGACATTGGGATAAAAATCTCAATATAGGCCGAATACACTATCAAAGAGAAAACCTGAATTTTCTTTCTTTTTGAACTTTCTGTCTAGTACAGTAATATGTAAAAACATGGTTTAAACCAAGATTTTTCATGTAATCAAAACAAAAGTCATTTTAGAACATGAACATGTAGGAATCAGCACCCATATAGATTCATATGCATGAAAAATTTCTAACTTTAGGTGTTAGGGTGAAAACCATGATCCTTTCTTGTTTATGGTACTTTCTGGTCATTATAGTAATATGTAAACACATGATTTAAACCATTATTTTTCATTCAATCATAACAAAGATCCATTTAGCCAGAATCTAGAAGTGAATTGAGTGCCTCGATCCGAGATGATGGAAATCGGCACTCCGTGTAGTTTCACTATCTCATCTATATACAACTGTGCATACTAGGCTACAAAGTATATGGTCTTAACTCCTAGAAAATGAGCAAACTTTGTCAATCGATCCATTATGACCCATACAGAGTCATATCCTTTAAAGGTTATAGGTAAATCAAATACGAAGTCCATAGTGATGTGCTCCCACTTCCATTCAGGCAGTTGAATTTCTAGTAGCAATCTAAAGGGTCATTGATGTTCATACTTGACTTGCTGGCGAGTTAAGCAAGATGCTACAAACTTAGCCACATCCTTCTTTGGTCTAGGCCACCAATAGTTAGCTTTCAGATCATGGTACATTTCCAGGATGAGCATAATCAAGTGTCTGATGAGCCTCCTTCATTATCCTTTCCCTCAATCCATCCACATCAGGCATGTATACTCTATTTATACACTTAAGAATTCCATCAACAACTTTGAATTCGGGGTTCTTTCCTTTCTCCGTCTTATCCTTTAAGCTGACAAAGTATGGGTCCTTACTTTGTGAATCCTTTATCTCCTTTACTAGCTTTGATTTCACTTGAAAATGGGCCACTAAAGCTTGCAATTCACCAATCTCTAGCTTCAAGCCCTGACTAAATAATCATTTTAACTCTTTCACGATTGGCCTCTTTCGCATGGTCACATGGGCTAGGTTTCCCATCGATTTTTGACTCAAGGCATTCATTACCACATTTGCCTTTTCGGGATGGTAGAGAATTTGACAATCATAGTCCTTCAACAGTTCAACTCATCTCCTCTGCCTCAGGTTAAGGGCTCTTTGGCTCAAGATGTACTGAAGACTCTTATGATTCGTATAGCTTAATACCTTCTAAGTTTAGTATGTATACAAAGCCAGTATAGTGATCCCGTTAGCCGGTTATTAAATAGGGCTCAAGGGGCAGCACCTCATTGAAAAAATGAATTTCCTATGTTTTGTACTCTCCAGTATGCATTTGAACGTTAGAAGTATTTAGACTTAGTAAACATATCTCTGAAAGCTAAAACTACCAAAATAGAAAAATTGAGAAATGGAGCCCTGGGAATTAAAATCTATCTCTTTGACCTTTAAACCACTCTCAGAGCATTTGGGACTCAGTGCAAAGGCAAACACAAGTGGAATCATTGAAAATGAATAAGAAATAGACAAAAAAAGGCTGAACAAATGGAACAAGATTGGCTGCCAGAAGGCTCTGTGCTGTGCCGTACACATATGTGTGGCAATGCTGTTGATCTATATGCGGTATCTCATACGAATTTCTACCTTTTAGATGATCCCACAACAAAAGTGCATGAAACATTCCCCTAAACTTTCTCCTCTATATAAGGGTTCTCCTATTCAGTTTTGGTTACTTTTGGCTCTAGATTTGCTTAATCAACTTGTAGATCTCACAAAGCAAACAATTTTTTTAAGCTTGGTTCAAAAGGAACGAGCATTTTAGTTCTAAAATTTTCTTTATTTTCTTTTTTCTTGCTTTGTGTCTGCTTTTTACTTTGCAAAGCAATTGTGCTAGGTCATCGTTTTGGGGCAGCTTTCCTCAAGTTTGCCCTAAGAAGTTCCCTAACAACACCATCTATGTCACCTTAAGCTGTCTGAGGGTTGTCATTGCACCAAACCAAGAAGGTGGAATTGCGATCCAGTTGCTTGCTTCATCTGCCCTACATCCCCAATCCATGTCCACGCAAGGTATTTTAGTTTAACTCAAACTCTTTCCTTTCTTTTGTTAACTTGTTTTCCCTCCTTGGGATCTCTTCTCCCTCTAAGGCTCTTTACCTTTTTTATTTCTCTTCTATCCCGTACTATTTAATTAATCACTTTAATTTGATTCATGTTAATTAAAATTTGACCTAATTAATAACTTGGCAATCAATTAAATTAGTTAGATCAATTAATTCAACCCTCTGTGAGGTTTCGCCCAAGCACCGGTTTGGTCTGCTAGAGAGAACCAGGATGCTCATTCGGGCTTAGACTCATGATGTAATCCTCGGGTTCAGATTTGGTTGATTTTGAAAATTGATTTTTGGGAGTCGCCACCCTAATTTATTTTTAAATGGAAAAATTAAGGAAAAACCCATTTGACTCCAATTCATCAATTTTTAATTTAATTTACCCATGGATAAAATCACTAGCCTCGAACTAGGTTGAGCTTGGGGACTAGGTTTTTGGTTTTAAATAATCAAAATTTGGTTCTTAAGTTTAATTTGACTTGAAAATTGGATTTCATGAATGATATTTATAAGATGATTTTAAAGAAAATACATGAATATGGCAAAATATGAATGAATGGTGAAAATAAAACATTCACAAATTAATTAAAAAAAAAGAAAAAAGAGGGAAAAGAGATTGATTGGGATTTGGATTTGAGGTTTGGATTTAGATACTAAACATGCCTACGTACTCCATTGAATGGGGATCAAAACTCACGTAGTTCATTCCACTGTTAAGTAGAGAGGTTTAAGAGTTGATTAGATTGATTTTGGTTTGGGTGTGTTGAAAGTGAGGAAAAAGGCTAATACCTTGACTTTTGGTGGGCGAAGGGTTTTACTAGACCGAAGTTTCGTTTTATCGGGACCGGGTGATTAGATGGATTGGAAGATTAATTAATTAATTAAAATAATTAATTAATTAATATGATGAAAGGGATGGATGGATTAATTAATTAAAAAAATTAATTAATTAATTTAGATGAAATGTGGATTGAGAAAAATGATTAATTTCATTTTGGAAAAAAAGTGATTAATTAATTAAAAGGATTAATTAATTAATTTGGATGAAAAGTGGATTAAAAAAAATGATTAATTTGATTTTGGAAAAAAGTGATTAATTAATTAATTAAAAAGATTAATTAATTAATTTTAATTTTAAAAAGAGTTTTAGTTAATTAAAAAGATTAATTAACTTAGTTAGGGTGAGATAATTAATTAATTAAAAAAATTAATTAATTAATTAGAGAGTAATTGAAGGGAGAAGAAGAGAGGAATTTGAGGATAACAATCTACTCAAATTCAAGAGCTGTGTTGGAATGGGAAGTGAAGGGGAGTATTTATAAGAAAAGTGAGTGAGGGTAGTTTAGGTAATGAAAATGTGAAAAGACCATGAGGAATAAGGCAAAAAATGGTTGAAAATTGGATTGAAAGGGCTAAAATGGTCATTTTCTACGCAGGTGGGGCCCACAAGAACCAGAGCTCTTAGAGCTTGGTCCAGCACCACACAAGGCCTGTGCGGCACCGCATTAGACATTTGTGGCGCTATGCGGCGCCGCACAAAGGGTATGCGGCGCCGCACAGCTCTGACGCAGCGCCGCATGCCACGTGGCACTAGCACGTTTTTGAAGGTAGTTCTTTTTTTTTTTTTTTTTTTTTTTTAGAGAGATTGGTTGTTGGTATGGAGTTTGAGAAATTTGGATGCCTGGTGACAATGTAAATGAAGTCTAAAAAATTTTCTTTTGGGAGCGCTACCCCCAAACCCCTGCCAGCTAACCGGTTAGCGGGATCACCATAATAGCTCCGCGCAATGAGTTAAATTTAGCAAGTGTTAAGGCTGCGATTGGATGCTGAGGGTGTAAAATTAAGGGTTCACACCCTCTTTTTAATTAATGAACCAAAACATGATAAAAGGTTAAGACTAAAACAAACCCTTTTCACAAAAAGACAAATTAGGTGGATTTTGATTCTGATTTGAAGGGATACGTAGACGTGCTTAATCCAAACATCAAATCCAACTAAAATAAACAATATTCCTCTCTTTCACCTTATTTATATAGATTAGGGTTTGTTTTCTATTTTTTATTTTATTAGAATGCTTTAGGATTAGTTTAGATATGTATGACTTCCCTAGAATCCCATAAGAGACTAGAAGGAGTATCCCCTAATTTGGTTTATAATGTAAATTTAACCCTTTTATTGTTTTTATTATTTTACTTTATTATGGAATGAATGAATGGTCAAACATTTAATTATTCATGCATTATAAATTACTCATGCATTTATAAACTGTTCATGAAATTTATTTTAAGTTATTTTATATTAAACTTGTCAAACTAATTTTTTTTTCTAAAATAAACTAAAAATCTAGTCACTAAATCATTTTTGGTAATTTAATACTACTGCACTTTTTCTATTTGAATAAAATTAGAGTCATTTAATTGGATTTTTCTATTAACTTTTTTCCAAATAAAAATAAAATTAAGGTAGTGACTCTAAATTAGTTTTTAAAATCAAATAATATGAATCCGAGAGTTCTATCATGACTCATGAGTTCAAATCTAAATAAGTATTTTGATTCCTTTTAGCGGATCGGATTGATACTCGGGCGAAGCCTTACTCCTGCGTCCTATAAAAATTTGCTTCGTGTGTTTTTTTTTTACTATAATTGTTATTATTTAGGTCAAACAAAAAAATAAAAAATAAAAAATAAACAATAAACAATAAAAAGTAACTTTAAAATACTTAAAAAAAAAAAAAAAAAAAAAAAAAAAAAAACACCTAGGTGTTTTCGGTTTATTTAACTGATTGATTTATTTTTACCTTTGTTTTGTTTCTTCTTGGACAGCCACCACTCTCCCCATCTCAATCGCCATTCTTGGTCTTTCCATTTCTACCGAGATTTTTTTCCTTCTTCCCTAATGGCACAACCAAGTTCCACTGATGGCAAGGACAAAATCGATGGCATCTAGGATGAAGCCATATATCAACCTAGCTCCTCCTTGTCCGCGATCTCGAATCTGGAAAGGAAAAAATGTCTTACCTCCATCAACATCAATACTCGGTGGAAATCTTAAATTTAAGAATAAGGAGGATAAGAAGCGGTATGAACAAGTTTGTAATTGAGAAATCATTGCATATAAGTTTGTTCATTATCCTACCTTAGATAAGTTGATGATTCGGGAAGCCTTTGATGAATTGGTTACTAAAATAGGGTGGAGAAAATGTTTTGACGTTCAATGTCCTGCTTTTATTGAATTAGCCAGGGAGTTTTACACTAGTTTTAGTTTTGCACCACTCAATAATCTCAATTTTACATAGCTCTAAGGTGATTAGAATTTAGATTGTTAGGGAAGGAATTTGCCATATCCATTACTAAATTTAATTTAGCCTTTGAATTCATAGATAAGGAGTATGCTAAGATTCCTGAATATCACAATTCCACATGTGATTATAGTCCTGAATTTGAGCCTACTGTGCTTTGGAAAAACATGGCTACTGACAAAATTGCCTATGATCCAAGCCAATCTAAAAGTTTCTATCTCCAAGAGTCGGTCTTAAAATATATTCAAGGTTTTTTGGTATATAAATTTTCGGGTAGGAAGGATAGCTTAGGAACTTTTAATAAGGTGGAGTTTTATTTTATTTGGTGCATGTTGAATAGTATGAAGGCTAATTTGGGTTCTTTGTTGGCAGCACAATTCCAATCCAATGACACCAAAAATAGACCATTGATTCTTGGTTCTTGTATAACTCACTTGGCTATTATAAGTGGTTTGCTTGATCTTGAGAATACTGTTATGCATATGGTTGTGAAATGGAACCGTTGGACATGGAATGCCTAGTAAGGATAGGAGTTGTTGTAAAGCATCAAAGAGAATTTTATTTCAGTTCTCTAGGACCTACGGTGCTACCAAAAACTCATCATTGTAAGTGTTACTGAGAGACACATAGCAAGGATGTATTGATCATGGGTGACATTCGAGATGTTCCTTCTACTCGAAATGCACCTCCACAAGATGATTATGGAGCACAATTGCAGCAACTAGAGCAAAGGATGTATAAAATAAAGCAGAATTTTGCAGCCTACATTGCATTCATAGTATTTCAACCTCCACATCCACCTAGCCCGTAGATGCCTTGTACCTTGAAGTTCACCATTCAGGGAAGTCCTTTTGGCTATTTTACATTCTATGCTTTGCAATACCTTAAGTAAACTTAAAGTTATGGAAATCTATAATGATGGAAGAACAGTACCATTAGAATGCTTAATGTATTAGTCAAGATTATACCTAATGTAAATTGCTCAAAATGTGCTTAGTTGTGTTCAAATTGTTTTTGTGTTGATTACGATGAATTATATGTCTATTAAATAATCAATAAAAGAGAAATTAGAATTCCACTAGAAATATTAAGCATAATGAATAAGACCTAGAAGGGTAGATTAATCATTTCATAAGAATTGTTTGATTTTGGCAAAATAATTTTGAATATGATCAAAGAATAGTTAGCTCTAAATCATCAAGTGTGGGCTGGCCATGGTATAAAGAATGGAGGGAATTGGATTAGTTTAGTTTAAAATAAAAATCTTGAATTTAAAATTGGGTCACTTTCCACTAACTATACTAATTTCTTTAGAAAATTTATTTCCTCTATTTCATTAATTCAAAATTTCCATCACCACATATTTTATTCCAAGAAAAATATCCCATTTCAATTTTCTAATATCTTCCTAAAGGAGTCATTAATATTAACCATTGGATCAACTTGTATAGATCTCTACCATCCAATCTTTTATTTAAGCATCATCATCATCTTCCAATATTGATTTTCCCATTCACATTAAGAAAGCAAAAATAAATCTTTCTATCATACTCTGTAATACCCAAGATTTATCTTCCTATCATACTCTGTAATACCCAAGGTTTTCCTAACTCATTGAAGTTAGCAATGGTGCCACAAGCGATTGATTTTAACGAGCACTGTGATGGTGAAATTAAATTGAAATCAAAGATGCCTATTATGACTTAATGATTTACTTTCTTAATTTGTGACACCATAATGCCTATATATGTGTATAAATGAAATGAATAAAATGAATATAATAATGTATAGAGTATGTAGAGATATTAAAGAGTGGAAATATGGATGCTAAAATAAAAGTAAAGAAGAATATTTAAGAGAAATCATTGAGTATAAAAATGTGCACACATGAGTTTATAAGTGGGCTTATGGATTCCAACCCAAAAGCCCATTAAGTGGCTAGCCCATTAAGACTCAATTAGGGTTAAATCTAAACTTAACTAAGGGATAAAATAGTTATCTAAGATAAACTAAGATAAATGAAAAAGTGAAGACACAAATTTTAACTTCAAGCTACCAATTTTTACTAAGTCAAATTAGCTTTCCAAATTGAATTCTACTTTTCCATACATAAAATTACTAGTTTAATTTTACTTTTTACACTCTATCTTTACTATCCATTTAGATGAAATTATAGCCATCCAATAAGATAAAATCATAGCCATCCAATGAGTTTAAATCATAGCCATCAAATTTTCAAGATTAAATCATCTTACTTATATAAACATCTTATTCTTTCATTTCTTCATTCCTTAGCCATCTAAAACAAAATTTCAATGCTTAGAAATTTCTAACAAAGAATTTAGATACTCCATCTTAAAGCTCAAATCAAATGTTTCTAAGGTGAAATTTTGTACATAATATTCTTTTCTTTGTACTTAGTATGAATTTAATATTGTTTTGATATAAGGTTGTTAAAAATTTCATTTCCTCCTAAAGAATTCAGCCATGAATAAAAGTTAAAGGGGAAGGAATTATTTGAGTTATTTCTTGATGTATAATAACATATTAATGTGAGACAGATGATTTGATGACATGGAAATGAATTATGGAAGTTGAATGCAAAACCTAGAAACCTAACCTTCCCAATATGGCCTATGAAATAATTCTTTGTTTTAATATTTGTTTTATTGATTGATTAATAATTTGAGTTTTCTAACATTTTAAATTTATGATTCAAAAGTCAATTTGAGAATTAGTTAAGGAATTTTATGTTTTCCCCAAATCAACGTAATATGGCAAATTTAGAGCTTTTATAAACCAAAGTGAATTAATTTCAATTGATTGATGAATATTGATTGTTTAAGTGTTAATTTGATGAATCTATAATCAATTAGAGGTATGAATGAGAAACATGGGGAAAATTAGAAATATGGAAAATAAGTTATATGATATTTATCAAGTGTATAATTTGTGGTTATAGTTGTGGAATGATTAAAGTATGAATAGATATGAGATTGAAGAAAAGAAGAATAAGAAAAATAAATGTGTACCTATTATTATGAAATCTTAGAGAAATAATTAGAAGAAGTTCAAAGCATAAAAATTGTATATCTATGTGCCATATGTATACTTTTAAAATTTAAAATTATTTTGGAGTTCGTTTGACATGTTAAACTAAGTATAGAGTGTAGGCTACCATAAAATAGTGCATGCTAGGGTAGAACTAAGTGAGCTACTATGATTGGTTTAATTTAGGGAGAAAATGAACTTGGTTTTTTATGCAATTTGGTTTTATCATTCATATACATATTATTTAGATTTCCAAAAAAATTCAGATTAAAATGATAAAATTCGTTATTGTAAATGGTTAGCTTAGTATAGATTACTTAGGCTGTCCAGTAGAATACCAGTCTAGGAATATCAAATCATTTTGAGGACCTTGGAGGCTGAATTAGTTAAACTATAAAGAATAAGAAATATTTAATTATGTGTTATCTAGCTTATTGTAAATCTTTTTCACATTTGAATAAATATATTTTAAGATAAAATCAAGAATGTGGAATATGTTTACCTTGTCCTTGTGCAGAGGTAGTTTTGAAAAGTCACCATATTTTGTGTAGAGTATATTTTAAGCCCAATTATTTATATGTTGTACCATGATATATATATTTTAATATAAAAATAATAATCAACTCATTTTGGATAGTGTAGCATGAAAAAATGATTCCTATAGTAGTGTTGTAAGGTTAAACTTGAATTGAGTAACTGTGAACCCTCTATTTTGCACTTCCAAATGACCAACATTTGATCACAAACACATAGAATTAGACTGGGCTCAAATAAGATCAAAGACGAAGAAGAACGGGCTAAAAAACGAACTGCAGCAGCTCGTAGGCCCGTTGCGGTAACTTGCAGCCGCCTGCGGTTACTACAGCCACCTCTGCGGTTACCTCAGAGGTCCTTGTAGTAGCCAATTGGCTATTACAGTCAGCCTTGTGGTAACTGCAAAGGGCTCTGCAGTTACCATAGCCGACACCTTAGTTACCACAGTGTGCCTCTTTCAGAATCCTACCCGGAAACTGTGAATTTTTAGCCCCAAACTCCTCCTATAAATACCTTGTACCTCTTAACAACTAGAGGACACAATGACATGCTTCTATACTTTCCCTAAAGCTTTCTAAACCCCATTTCTAAGCTTTCCAATCATCAAAACTCTCTTCCAAAACCTCCTCCATCATATAAAACCTTATTCATAAGCTTTCCAATCATCTCAAAACCATATTCACAAGCCTCCTAATCACCTTAAGTTATATTCTTAAGCTTCCTAATTAAGAAAAGGTTCAATTCAAGCCATTTCTTTCAAAAGGAATTTGCAGTTCTCAAGCAAAGGTGTTATCCAAGTCCCTCCAAGAAGAGTTCATGCTATTCAAGAGTATTCTTCCAAAAGGAGTGCTCGTGATATCAGCAGGCCAAGGTGGAACTTAGATCCGGTGCCAAGCTCGCTCCCTAATTCCTCGCCGCTGAAAGCCAAAGGTAAAAGTTCTTTCCTTTTTTCTTTTCCAATTTCAAGATCTAAATATAAAAAGATCCAATTTTTGCTAATTAAAATATGAACTAATTAACAAATCCCTAAACCCTTTAAAATCAATCAAAACATGATAACAAAGGCTATGACTTAAAAATCTCTCCTTCGCAAGAAGAAAGAACTGCATAGGATTTGATTCCCATTCAAAGGGATACGCAGGCTTGCCGTCTCTAAGGCATTCAACTCCACTAAAATTAACAACTTCTTATCTCTATCACCTTCTTCACATAGTTTATGATTGAAATTACTTTTCCTAAATAAAAAAAAAATTTAATTCTTTTTATTATAATTGCTTTAATACTCTCTTTCTTATTTTAGTTATTTAGATTATATTTGGGGAATGTGTGCTTTTCCTAGAACCCATAAGGGCTAGAGGAAAGATCTCCTGATTTTGACATTTTGACTTGTAATAGTTTTCAGTAGTTTTCTTTTACTTTTCCTTTTTGTAATTGTTATTATTTCATATTGTCATGCATTACATGAGTAATATTATTTCATACATCATATTATATATGTTAATGTATACACAAAAACTTCCTTTTATAAAAGCTATTTCGTATTTAAGCCAAGCTAAATTTTTTTGTATTGTTTTAACCAAAATCTAGTCCCCAAACCCTCTTTGGTCATTCAAGGATTAGCACTTTTCCATGGGATAAATGGTATAATTTTGGAGTCAATTAAATTGGGTTTTTCCTTTACTTTTCCCAACTAAAATAAATAAAATTGAAGTGGTGACTCCTTTTGCAAATTACAACTTACAAAATACAATTTTTTTGAACTCATAGCGGGTTTCAATCGTGATATTTCTTCCAAATGGGCATTTTTGATTCCCCTTTAGCAAATCGGACCAGGTGCTTGGGCGAGGCCTCATAGTAATGTAAATCATGTGATATGGTTTTATACCCTAGGTCATTTTGCCAATATAAGTGTATAATTATATATGTTCTATGAAAATGTAATGAGCATGCATATGAGAAAATATTATTGAATTGAACTTTTTTTTGCCAAATATTATTAAATCGAACTTGAATCAATTATTCATTGATGGAACTGTAAAGTTAAGTTTTAAGTTAGGTTACTAGAATATAGTACCTAGAAGCTGGAATTTGATTGGGCTACATGATTTCTCAAGTGTTAATATGCAAAGTGTAACTTAAAATATGATGAATGATCAAAGAGAACATAATAACAAAGAAATGGAATGTGCTCAAAGATTGAGGGAGCATCAATTCTACATGTGTTAGTTCTATAAGAGCAAAGGCGTCGAGGTGAGTTTATGGTACATAATGTGATATGTGCATCCGTAAGTGAAACATTATTTATTCATTACATTATTTTGAGACCTTGATTCTCATTGAACTTGAATCTTGAATATCCAATGCGAAATATGATTTCTTAAACTAAGGATTCCTTTCTAAATTAATATCCTAATATATTGTGATACCTTATTCATTGAAAGCCTTATTAAAGCAGAAATTCCTGACTATTAAACAGAGTGTAGTAATGACTCAACTAATTGGGTCTATAAACTAAGTCATATATGTGATTTCTATGGGACAGTGGCATAATTTTGCCCATGAGAGAAATATACGAGGTCATGAGTTCAAACCATAGTTTTGATCACAATATGTGAAACTGTGATGTTAGACCTAACTTCTAATCATGATGATACCATAATGTCAAACCTAAGTTCTAATCATGATGAAACTGTGATGTCATACCCAAGTTCTATTCATGATGTGACTGTGATTTCAGACCTTAGTTTTGATCATGAGCACTGTATTATTATGAGACACAAGTAATTGACTGATGTAATGAGATATGTTTAAATAATTATATGCCAAGTATTAATTAAGAGATTTTATGAATTGTACATATGATTAAGAGCTACATGGACCTTATTCTTTGTTTTTGTTAATGAATTTAATTGAAATAAGGGAGGTAGATAGGCAACCTTAGGGTAGAATCCAAATTTTAAGTACGTATAATTATATAGAAAATTTTAACAAAAATATTTGATGTTTATACTATGTGATGTTATTACTACGAACTTTAGGAATTTCAAATTTCTTTAATTCTAGATTAATTACTAATTGAAGAATTAGATGAATGATATTTGCAGTATATAGCATACTTTTGCTCTATTTGATTCTTATTGCCTCTATTTAATTTTTTATTACTTAATTCCTAATTATTTCAATTATTCATAATATTTGATCTTAGTTGATCCTCTCTATTGTGGTATTATTTCCCATATCATTTTAATGATGTACATATAAATGATTTAAAAAAAAAAGAGCTAATTGATTGGAGATAACATTTTGTACTTTGAAATTCTGAGGATTTAAGTACCAAGAAATTATTGACTATTGATGAGAGTGAGAACTATGATTATTAAATAGGGTTTGTTATACTAGTTGAGGCAGCTAGATTATTACTTGAATTGAGAAATATTTGTATAGTTTGTTCAATAACTTTGATGGTTGTCTATGTTTTGACAATGTGAATGTGCCTCTATATCATTATGTGACATTAAGTGATACAAAACTATATAATTGATATTATTATTAAGAGATTTATAGGGATGGTGGTTTTATCTTGTAAGTACTCCACATTTGTTATTGAATTGAATTATGACTGCAAAGAGTAACTCAGCTTTAGTATGAACTAATCATCAGTGTTGATATCATGGAACATCTATTGAAGTCAAAAACATATATGACTCTTATTATTTCGGTAAGCAAAAAGATCTGAGTTTAGTTTGGATAACATAGGGGAGACTGAAATTTTATAGATAGATGAAAAATACATTGATAGGTGTAATTGATAGCATCTTAGATTGATAACTCTATTTGTTTAGCTTACTACGTTAAATACAACTTATTGAGATGAAAGCTCACACCATAATATTCTAACATTTGAAATGAAATGATCAGGATAGTAGAAAACTAGTAGTAGAACTCCATTTTTGCTAGTCTTTACTGATCCTCGAAGTCAATTGATGAAAAATTAATTTTAATGGTTGTCAAATGTTTATTATGAGGCTTGCTGTGGGCTTTGGAGGCCTTAAGATTAACCAAGTCCTAGTGTCGGTATTGACATGACCTAACTATTGAGTTGTGATGATCCTAGGTCATAGGAAGACATAAGTTCAACCTGTAGAATCCCCTTAGCTTATTATTAAATTGTTATTATCAAAATTATGACATTACCCAAGATCTCAACCTGTATTACATTATCACATAACCATTTACATTTACTTGCCATCTATACACTTATATACATTATCCATTTATTATACCATTTATGCTTATATGCCTTAAATATCTCATTAGTAATAAAATTATCATCATTAACATAGCAAATGTCTGCATATTGAAATATGTTAATAGAATATTATTATAGTACACAATTTGTAATAGCTCTTGACATTACATTATAAAAAATCCCCAAAAACCATGGAGTTTTAGGTAGACTATTAATTACATAACTATTTAAAGGTCAAAATCAATGATACTAAAAATAACTGGGCAAAACTTAAATAGAAGAATGATTCTTAAGAATAACCTTGCTTGACCTACTATAGCACCTGAAATATATAAACAACTAAAGGGGTAAGACAAGCTCAATGAGTACATGATAACTTAATATAATATGGAGGTCGACAATGGATGGTATCAATGATGGCCCAACAACGATTAAGGTCAATGAGAAATCAATAAAGCATGATAACAATAATAGAATCAATTATCAATGGTTAATCAATCATTATCAATTTAGCATAAATTAATAAATTTGGAAGCGGTATGCTTATTGATAGCAGTATGTGCCCTAAGAGCCCTATATTAGTTATGTAATAATAGATAAGAATTCATAATGGCATTATAAATATTTTAATTATGTGAAAGAGTTTCATATTATTGAATATAGTCTTTAAGTAAGAGGATTTATTCTTAAGTGTTGAGAATATGAGTGGCATGTGGCTCTTGTACAAATATTTTAAATGCATTAATGGTCATAGGATTAATGATTGGGCATTGTTAATTTCAGAAGAACATCACCTCTATTAATTTTTTATAATTAGTATATGATATAGATGATTATAGAGGCAGTGAGTCTCATGCTACTTGATATATGATGTCGATACAAATACAAGGATATTTATAGGATGAATAGTCAAATGGTAACATTAGATGATCATAATATTTTGTTTTACTACTTGTCAATTATTTATCATCTAGGTTATAATAGTGCATATAGGCCTTTGACTTAAGGGATATTGTATCTCATACATAGGTGGTTAGGATTTATTAGTGCTTACATAGACATGCTCTTCATGTACAAATAAATGGCATGTGATGGTTCTAATTTATTATATATAGAGGTAAGTGATCGGTAAGAGAGAATTCATTACTTCGAGTAAAAAATGTTGAGATCTATGCTATCTGATTATTCTTGATAATTAAAGCTCCTGGTCGAGAAAGATAGATTCACTAGAAAGAGTTTCTAGTAGGAATCTAATCTCATCAAGAATTAGAACTGAGATTATGACATAAAATCAAGGCATATTAAGGTTTGATATAAACCATCACCCTAGACAAGATTGGGATATTTAATGAAGGGATTTTAGTGTATGATAATTTATGATCGATGGTCCATATGATGTTTAAAGTAATCAATAATAAACATTCATTTCTAATTAGGTACTCATGATATGGAATGTTAACTTTCACTCATGACTTATAGGGCTAAGTGTGAAGTGAGAATTTCACATTAGTAAAGAAAAATGCTTTCTTAATACCATTGCTAATTAGAAACAAACCAAAAATGTCACACACCTAATAGTGATCACCTTTCAAATGTAAAAAGTTTACTATAATAATTAATTAAAGTATTTAATTAATTGATTAGTGGTAAAATGATTAAATATGTAGTTTAATTTACAAGGACTCTAGGATCCTAGCATGGTATGATGTTTAATGTATAAAAGTTTTGATGCAATTAAATCTTAGCTTGTATATGATGCAAATAAGAAAGATTAAATTTGAAAATAATTTAGACTAAATCAAAGTCTTAATTTTAAGCTTAATGAAAAGTCCTAAACACATGACATATGGCTTAAGCCCATATGTGATATAGGAAAGAGGCAATTTACGGGTAGAGAAAATTCACCATTTATAAGCCCATGTGATGGGTTTAGGGGTTAGAGAATTTTCTACTAAGGTTAAAATGGTCATTTTCACTTCAATTTGTGTTATAGAAATATTCATTAAGCCTAAAGGGTAAAATGGACTTTTCGTAATAAAGCATAAAGCATAAAAGGATGGAAGAGTCTTTTGGTGCGAAGACTTAAGGGTTAACTCTTGGAAAAGAATATAAAAGCTATGAGTTTTTATGTACTTAAAGAAAAGTGAACATCATTTTTTGCAATTGACGCAATTTTAGGGAGAGAAGTTGAGAGAGAAAAAGAAAAGTCAAGTTTTCTTTTTTATCTTCAATTGTTTTTCTTTGTTCTTTATGAAAGAGCAATTGCTTGCAATTGAAAATGAGTTTATTCCAAAACAATTTCAAGAGAAACCTTATTTTCCTAAGGGTTTTTAAGGGAAGATCTTGAATCAATATTGGGCAAGCAAAGGAAAACTTGAAGGTGAGCTAGGTGTGGATGATCTAGAAACTTCATACTTGGGGAGCTCTTTGTTAGTGAAAGAAGAAACCTTTAAGAGGTAATATGATTACTCTTCCTCCTTCTTTCTTTGCATATGTGTATTACATACAAATTAGTTGATTGCTTGAATGAATGTTTGGATTTAATTGGGTGATGTTAAATTTTAAAATGATTGAAATTTCACCCCACCACCTTGCTTTCACTGCAATTGGCACCATCATTCCTTCAATTGGTATCAGAGCTACTTAATTTATGTGTAAAACCATTATATGTGTTGTTTTGGAGGCTGTGATTTGGTTGAAAAGGAGTTGTTGCACAAATGTTGTGCTCTCAAACACAAGAGTTGCAACCACAAATCAATAATCGTGACCACGATATTGATGTTGCGACTATGAACTTGTGGATCAAAAAAAGCATTGTTATATTAGTCATGGAAATTGTGCCTACTGTATTGATGTCATGCCCAAGAAATCCATATCGCGGTAGCTATTCACTGTGTCTGTGCCTAACTTTTATTTTTTCCAAAATTGTTTTGGATTTATTTTTCAATCAAATAAATTTTCATGACTTAAAATATGATTTTAAGCTATAGAAACATTGAATATGTGACATTGAAAATGGTTTTTGGATATGTTCCAATATTGAACAATATATCTATAAATGCAATTATTGTATATATATGTGTTTTCTTGTTGTTTGAAAGGCATAGATAGTTGATCATGGATTAGGAAACCATAATGTATGATTTCTTGTGTGCACTTGTAATAATTATTTTTATTATTTGATTGAATGTAATTAAATGTTAATTACTTATTTAGATTGTAAATTAGTTTCATTGAGCCTATAAGCCCTTTTGTTGTAATCTCATATTGGAATGCCAAGCTTACTAATGCACTTATGGTGATGTGGAGATGTAATAACAAGAAGTTGTTCAGCCCATGAGGATGCCTAGTGGGAGCATGAAGATACAAGAGTTGTATTTCATGTTTGTAATTTGTTTAACCTAAATCCCTAATCCATTCCTTATGGCTAGGAAGTGGATCCATATAATCCATAATTATACCTATGTATGTTGTGTGGATCCATAGAATCCATAATTATACCTATGTATGTTGTCCATTTTATGAAATATATATATATGATATATATGAATGCATATGATGTATGTTTAAAATGGATAATGTGCAAAGTGAGATTAAATCAATAAAACTCAAAAATTTTCCAAAGAAAATATTGACTCATTGTTCTCTTTTTGAATAATAAATCAAGAAAATTCAAACACTTATGTCATTGGTTATGGATACATAGGGGTGATATATTTGGTTTGAATTTTTTCTTTGAAGTTATTATGTAACATGTGATATTATAAGTATATGATACATTTTATGTCAATAATAACAATGAATATCTAAGATATATGATGTTCTAATCACTATATTTGTTAGTCCAATGGGTTTGACTTGACTAGTGTGAAAGACTAATAACTACAATGCGTATCTGAGGTTGGAAACATTAGGAACCAAATTGATTGAGCCTCACAAAGAGTTGTGATGAACAAATGTTGTTCACTTGTTAGATATCAAACTCCTAATAATGATAATGTGTATCTGAGGGAATTGTCATAATCTTATGAGAATTCAATCACCTATTAGAAATCTAGCCTAATAAGATTTCTATTTCCTATTTAGAAGTATAGGATTCGCCAAATTAGTGCAATTACCATTTTGATTAAAGACAAAATCATTATGGTAGCTTTATAATTACATAAGTTATTACTCTTATTATTTTTTGCATTTTGATAATATGAAATTGACAAACCCACCTATGAATATATTTTTATTTTAGGCTCATAGGATCCAAATCTGTGGACTGATTCAAAAACCTTGAAATGGTCTTTGTATTCAAGTACATAATGTATGTATTTGATTTGATTTGTTCTTAGTCTTTTAGAGAAATGACTACTCAAAAGGAACATATCATTCTAAGTGCAATGGAAATAGAATATTGGATGAGATTGATGCTATATGTTTGTTTATAAGTCAAAAGTTGCAAATACAACATATGAGCATGACAAGATTCTAAGTAATTATGCTCATCTATAAGAGTTATTTGATGAACATAGACACACTGATCAATATGAGATATTGAGGTAGTTATTTTGTTTGAATATCAAAGGAATTAGAAAGAAAGATTAAAGGTAAAGAAAAGAAAGAAAAAGGAAATGAAAAGAAATTATAAAGGAAGAAAAAGAAGAAAGTGTTTCTTCTTGATCTTCATGACTTTATTTTTCTTTGTCTTCTCCATATTTTTTATTCTTGTTCTTATTCTTACTATTCAACTAGAGTAAGAAATTAGAGAAAGGAAATAAAAAAAGGAAATATTTCATCTTTAATTTCTTGTTCTTCTATTTTTTTTATCTATTATTCTTTTCAAAAGAATTTGAGTTGTGAGAAGCCTATTTTATTTCTTATTAATTTGTGATTAAACTAAATTTGAAAATCATTTTCATATGATGATTAAATTTATCAAACAACTAGAAAGTCTAGATATTTTGATGAATAATAATTTTTGAATAGTTTAGTTCTTCAAATTCATTCTAAATTTCCATGGGATGGAAAGTGCACTTTAAAGTTAATAGAAAAAGTTTTTATTGTAAAAGCCTAAAGGGAATTACAAATGATGCTATAGTTAACAAAGGAAAATGTTTCCATTGTCAATATTGTGAATAATGGAAAAGTAATTGCTCAAAGTATTGAGAATACTAAAGGATAAAGAGAAGGATAAACCTTGCGAAGGTAAATCTATCTCTTGTTTTTAAATTCTAATGATTCATATAATTCATCTATTGCTAAGATTCATGATGTAGGTACTTTTGTACCTTATGCATGACTAGAGTAAGCAATAAAAGCATGGAGTTAGGTGAAGTGATTTTAAAAGATCTAAGGGGCAATATGTTTGTTTCTAAAGAGCATTTAGGATACTTCATAATGATTTTAGAAATCATATTTTGTATATCTTGTTTCAACTTAGAAGTCTAGCATTCGATGCAAAAATAACTAGATCACCTTTTATTGGACAAAAAGATAGAAATCAAAAAAGTTTTAGAATTTATGCATACAGATGCATCAATACCATTGTGAAATGGGTAGTAGGAGTTTTTCCTAATTCATTGTATTTACCTAAATATATAAAATTGACCCATTTGGAAAAGGTAAATAAAATGAAGTGTTCATTTGAATTCTTTGAAACATTCAAGAAATTAAAGATGAAAAGGAAAATAAATATTAAGGGTATTTCATACAAAAGGGAAAGAGTATGTCAAGACCCATCTTTGAGCCATGACTGTCTTAGGACATAGGGAGACATAAGATCACCTAAACCCGTGGAACCCTCATATAAGTTATTAACTTTCGAAGAAAACCATGCTACCCTTATCCCATTATCCGAACCAAAATAACCATTCCTTATCATCGATTACCATATCAATAATTTATATGATAAACATTTACCAATTTAAATCCATTTTCATGCTTATTGCTTTTGAACTCCATTTTTCAGTATTTTAATTACAACTAATTCATATACTGCTTAAGTGCTTATACTAAAATAAAATAATACCAAACCATACACATACTAAGAATATTCTAAATTATATCATTATTATAGACCTTAATAATCCATAGAGCTCTAGAGTGAAACTTCCAAAATACAACATAGTATATACAACATAATACCAAAAGTAGCAATGTAATTTCCAAGTGAAGACGCAGAACTTGGAATTTACCTTGCTGATCTATCAACTGGTCCTGAAAATAAACAACAACTATAGGATGAGACAAAGCTCAGTGAGTACAGAATAATATCATAAAGATTAAACAATGGTGTATGCTCAAAGGTGATTCCTTATAGCAATAAAGTAAAGTGGGTCAAACATTATTCTTATGAAACAATTTTCCCATATATATGTATATATATAACAGATATTATATCTTTAGCAGAACAATTCCTTTCTTGGAAATAGTATGTTTCCCCCATAGTCAATTGAGTGGCGGCATACACCTTGCTCACTCTCATATACCTAGTCACACGTACAATTGATCAAGCCATACATACTACAAACCTTAAACCCTTCCTAGCTAAGGTTCAGATACTGTTTACCTTATCCACTGGTCCATTACCATTATGCACAATCTCTCACTTATTAAACCCCAAATTTTCTCCCATCCACATATTCCCTTAACTAACATGCAAAACTAGTTATTCCTTAAATCTCTCCACCAAAATCAAACCATAAAAATAAAAGAAAATTATATATTTGCTGATAACCCATCACTCTTAGGTTAGGAACAAGGAAGGAATCACTTAAACATAAAATCTTACCTTGAAATGATTTAAATTTGGTTTTATATTGAAGAACAAGTTGAGAGATTTTAGTCTTCGGTGAGTGTGATTTTGATGCTAGGTTACAAATGAAAAGAATTTACATGTTTTCACTTTATATGCAAATGAAATCAATGGTGGTGATTTAATCTCATAGATTAATGCTCACATTTTTGCCTAAGATGGATGGTTATGATTGATCAAGATGGATGGTTAAGATTACCCTTAGGTGATGGTGACTTGGCACCATAATGATGGGTTCCATAATCACCAAAATGCATATGGACATGGTGATGGGAAAGTGGATTAGCTTAGGTGTTAAAGTTGACAAAAGTCAACAAAGGTGGCTATCAACCAAAATGGTGACTAACTTAACTTAACCTCACTTTAACCCTTATTTAACTTATTCTAACCTTAGTTTAGTTAAGTCACACCAAATTTGGACCTTGGTGGGCTGGCCATTCCATGGGCTTGGGCCTTGAGTCCAAAGCCTATTAACAAGCCCATCCGAACACGTTTTCCCAACTTAAAAATTTTTCGTAACTTTTTCCCTTCCCTTTCACTTGACATTTCAAATCCTACCTTCCTATATCATAATAAACTCAAACTAAGACATAATGCCTTAAATTAATTCAATAAAATATACATGAACATTCACACTTCATAAAGATATACAATCATGCACTTAGCACCAAAAAGGGTTTCTTCCATCCCATCACTATATCATTGGTACTATACTCATAAAAATTTATATTTTATGGTATTATTATAACTCTAATGAGCTATGAAAACATTGGGTATTACATAGTATCATAACCCTTTGATTTGATCAGAGTGGGGAGAACTCGATTACTAATTTTGAGAAATTCCCTAAATATAAAATTGGTATATAATTATAATTCTTTTTAAGAAAACCATATGTGATAGTATACTTAAAAAATAAATTACAACATATATGATATGATGTAATAGATGAACTATAAAAGTTATTGTCTATTTCTTTATGGAGATTTACAATTAATAGCAAAATATTCTTAATTAGAATTCTCTCCAAAGTCTATCTAATCCGAACTTATATATGATATGATATGGATAGATATCAAATTCTTACTCATGCTAAAACTTGAGATATCTAGTTTATTTAATAAGTTGAAGTTAGGCAATTGGAAGATAATTCTAATTAAGATAAGGTTTGTTAGATATCCTAAAAGTTGTTTAGGATAGTATTTCTATCTTTTGCATAACAAAGAGTTGTTAGCAAAGATGTTATTATTTCATAAAATGTTTATTCAAGAAAGTGACATGTTGAGGAAGATAGAATAGTTGGGCGAATGTCATATAATAATGTCCAACAAAATGATCAAAATAAATTTGATCAACCATGTGAAAAGGCTATAGCTAACTAAGTGTTTTATCCTCATAAGTTGCTAAAAGGTTTAGTACAATATCTATTTTTTTTTGTAAGATATGATTTTCTTTATTTGAATATACAACAATTGTATATCCATTATGAAGTAAATCATGAGATAGCAAAATATTTAATCTTAAGAAAAAATAATTTTCTGTATATTAATGCACAAAATTTGTACATTTATAATAAAGAAAATTATGAGATGATTCTATTATAGCTATAAATGATATAGCAATGCATTTTGATTATGAGTTTGACATATAGATGTCAATACTGGTTTTCTTTTTCTAGAAAAGAAAACATAATCATGGAATAAATCTAAAGGGTCAAGTCTTAAGAAAATTCCAAAGTATGTAAACCTTAAGGAGTTGTATCATCATAAGATGAGTTCTTAATGTACAAAAGGATAGTGGGAGTTTCCTCACTTTCTAATTTTGTACATGGATAACACATTGATTGGTAAAAGTATTAATATATTTGCATTTGTATAATGGTTTGCCATTGCTTTCTTCATTTAGAATTGAGATAAGCATTTACATTCTTGATAATTCATATCTATAAAGATAGATTGAATTGAAAGTTAAATATATCTAAGTCGATATTTGGGAAAACATGTTGAAGAGTTCAACATGCAAATTCAAAAGTATTATTTCCTATGATTTAGATATTCACTTTTTTAGGGTTGATTCCATAGATACCTAAGGAAAGTATGGCATGAATTCCTCATAGTATGATTATAGGAAAATTAAATTATACAAGAGTTATATAATAGGCTAGATATCAAGAATATTGTTAGTATGACTAACAAATTATAATCCTATTCAAGATTAAATTATTAGAAATATAATAAAAAATTATTCTAAAGTGTTGGAGAAGTACTTAAGATTTAATTTTGATAAATAAAGAATGTTGCTACATAAGTGATAGAGAGTCTATCATTGGGATTGATGTAATATGTAATGAAGTAATAATTTGCTAGAAAAATTCTAAGCAAATTGCTGTTACAAACTTCATTGCAAACGTCAAATTTGCTAAATGGGTTATTGCAAACACAAAGATGTTTTGGATTTAGTAGTTATAGACTGTTTAAAATTTTCTCTAGTACATCACAAGTATATCCCTGCTGGGATAATAATGGAGCCTTACTTAAGGCAAGGAAACTCGAGTCTCACATTGAAATCTAGAATACTTCATTAGGCATTATGATAATATCAAATCAATTATTGGAATAGGGCATTCTAGCCTTGCAAAAAATAGTGTTAACCATTTAATCTATTGACTAAAGTCAAAAGTTATTAATAGGTAGACTTCATCTTGAGAAGATGAGTTTCTAATACTAAGCCAAATGGCTCTAGTGCAAGTAAGAGATTGATAGCAGTATGTGGCCTAAGAGCTATTTATTAGTTATGTAATATTAGATAATAATTCCCAATGACATGATAAATATATTCATTATGTGAAAAGAGTTTCATATTATTGAATATAGTCTTCAAGTATTTGTAAGAGGATCTATTTTCAAATGTTGAGAATAAGTGACTGATCACTTCTGTACAAATATTTTAAATATGTTTGTAGTCATAAGATTGATGACTGGGCAATGTTAATTCCGAATGACCATTATCTCTGTTTGTTTTCTATAATTAGTATATGATATAGATAATTATAGAGGCAGTGAGTCTTATGCTGCTTGACATGTGATGTCGATACAAAAACATGGATATTCATTGGATGAATAGTCAAACTGTGATGTTAGATGATAATAATATGGGGTTTTACTATTTGTCAATGATTTATTATCTAGGTCATAATAGTACATATAGTCCTTTGACTTGAGAGATATGATATCTCATACATAGGTGGTTAGGATTTATTACTGCTTACATAGACATCCTATTAATGTATGGATATATGGCATGTGATGGTTCAAATTTGTTATGTATAGAGATAAGTGATCACCAAGAGAGAATCCATTACCTTGAGTAAACAAGGTTAAGAACCTATGCTATTTAGTTATTCTTGATAACTAAAGCTCTTGGCTAGGACAGACAGATTCACTAGAAAGAATTTCTAGTAGGAATCTAATCTCATCAATAATTAGAACCGAGATAAGAAATAGAATCTAGGTACATTAGCGTTTGACATAACACATTACCCTAGTCGAAATTGGGATCTTTAATTAAGGGATTTTAATGCAAGGTAATTTATGATTAATGGTCCATGTGATGTTTAAAGTAATCAACTATAATTATTCATATAATCAACTTTAATTAGATAGTCGTGATATAGAATGCCAGTTGTCACTCATGACTTATGAAACTAAGTGAAGTGGGGATTTCACATTAGTAGAGAAATTTTTTTTCTCACTCCCATTGCTAATTAAACATGAACCCAAAAAGTTACCAGCCCAATAGTGATCACCTTTCAAGTGTAAAAAGTTTACTATAATAATTAATTAAAGTGTTTAATTAATTGAATAGTTGTAAAATGATTAAACATGCAATTTAATTTACAATGACCTTAGCACGTCCTGATATTTAATCTATAAAGGTTTTGATTTAATTAAATTTGTATATGATGCAAATGAGAAAGATTAAATTGGAAAATAATTAGGACTAAATCAAAGACTTAAAATTAGGCTTAGTGAAAAACCCTAAACACATGAGATGTGGCCTAAGCCCATATGTGATATGGAAAAGAGGCAATTTAGGGGTTAGAGAAAATTCACTATTCATAAGCCTATATAATGGTTTAGGGGTTAGAGAGTTTTCTACTAAGGTTAGAATGGTCATTGGCACTTCAATTGGTTTTATAGAAAAATATTCATTAAGCCTAAAGAGTAAAATACACATTTGATAATAATGCATAAAGCATAAAGGGGTGGAAGAGTCTTTTGGTGCAAAGACTTAAGGGTTAAGTCTTGGAAAAGAATATAAAAGCTATGAGTTTTTATGTTCTTAAAAAAGTGAACATCATTTTTTGCAATTGAAGCAATTTTATAGAGAGGTTGAGAAAGAAAAAGAAAAGAAGAAAGAGTTTCTTTAAGTTTTCTTTTTATCCTCAAATTTTTTTCTCTGTTTTTTATGAAGGAACAATTACTTGCAATTGAAAATGAGTTCAGTCTAAAAAATTTAAAGAGAAACTTATATTCCTAAGGGTTTTTGAGCATATAACCTAATTCTAGATTCATTAAACTCATCTCACTAAGAGCGATAATGTCCTTTTTGATGTGAAAACCCTAATCATTCACTGCACCTATATAAACACCATTTTCTACCTTCTTCCTCTCTCATTTCATCTCAAACTCAGACACACCCATACTATAACCATACATAGTTCGACCACCATTAGAGCAAGAGTAGGAAGAGGAATTTCTAGGTGAGTTCTTCATAAAAATTTCTCCTTTTCTCATCCTTTGAAGGTTTCTTGAGTTCTTTTCCTTGAAAATATTAAAGTTTTCTTTTCCTTTACTCTTCCATATGGTTCTACCTCCTTAGACTTTTGAGGAAGGTAGGAATTCAAGGTTAAGTCTTCTTCAAAACTCATTCTCTCTTCACTCCAAGGTTAATTCTTGAACCATTTTCAAAGATTGTTTGCATTTTCTTCTCTTCCTCATCATACATGGGTCAGCCAACAATGGGTTTTTTAATTTCATGAGCCATAATTTATAATACATGCATAAATGTATTTGTTTACATGTTAACTAGAGATGGTAAGTGTTAATTTAAGAATTGGTTGCCCATATGAGGGTTTTCCCTCTTTGTTGGGTTCGACAAAGCTAGGGTTTCACCCTAGGTTGGTAATTTATTTCAATTGGCTCTCAATTTATGCTTGATTGGTGGTTAATTGAATGGTTATGTGATTAATTTGAGAATTGAAGAATGAATTTTAAGTTTCCTTAATTTGAGTGGTCATGTCAAATATGAACTTGTGAATTAGTGATTGATATTTGAGATTTATTATGTAACTGTGCAATTGGATAGTTTAATTTGAAGTTCGATTTGATTAATTGAAGTGTAGTTGAATATTTCCCCATTTTTTCCCAATTTAGGGATTTTGACCAAGTATGACTTTATGACTCTATTTCTGATTATTCAAATTGATTGTTTAATTATGCAATTGAATGATTTAATTTCTTGAGGTGAGATTCAATTTGGTCAATTAATGATCAATTGAAAGTTTTCCCCAAATTACCCATTTTGCCAAGTTAGGGTTTCCCAAATCCTTGATGCTTAATTCCAATTGCATGTCCAATTGAGTTTTCCTACATTTCAATTGAATGATTTAAGGCTCAATTGGAAAATTGATTCATAAAATGTGTTTTTCCCAAATTTCTTAGTTTGGCCATGTTAAGGTTTGGAACCAAATTTGCTTAATTACAATTGAATGTTCCAATGAGCTTTTTTGTAACTGAATTGAACTATTTAATGCTCAATTGGAAGATAGATTGGTAAATTAATGGTTTTCCCCAATTATTTATATTTGGCCACTTACGGCTTCCTAGATCAATTTGGAATTGACTAAATTATATGAGTAATTATAGTGGTATGTGAACCAAGTTTATGATAATAAAGTCCATTAGAAATTTAATTGATAAATTAATAGTTTTCCCGAAATTAAATTTAAGTTAATTAGGGTTTCATGAGTTATGCTTCTTGAATTACAATTGATGACATAATTAAGTGCAATTGTGTATTGTATAATATGTGAAGTGTTCAATTAATGCAATTGAATCAATATGATACGTTAATGGACACCTAGGCCATTCAGCCATAGTAAGTTTATGAGCCTTGGTGCTCCAAAATGAACATGTATTTAAGTCAACCTCTATGGTATGACTTAATGTGATCAATGATTAATATGTTTTGTGTAACCTATTAGTGTACTTAGGTTAGGGCTAGAATTAAGCTATGTTAGGCTATATTTTAGAATGATACTAAAGGTTATATGATTGGTATAATGGCATTTTAGACGACTAAAGAAAATGTGTTACTTGTGAAGCCAAAGGGCATCACTAAGTTATAGGAGCAAAGGAATCAAGGTGAGTATACGATATCCTACTATCAATATGTGCATTCATACTTATGACATATGTAAACCATATGAGATCATTGAAATCTTAGCTAATGTTTTGATTATCTACCAATACCTAAATTAATATCTTTTGATATGCTAGGATTGATCATTGAAGGCCATAGGCCTATTGTTACATTGCATACCTCTAATTAAACTATTAACACCAAACTATCACAAAAGATTGTTATTAAGACCAAAATTGTTCTTAGAGGCAAGTTATTCTTCATATATGCATTATAGCTCAATCATTGCGTGGGGCCATTATCGAAACCTTATTGAACTCTTGAGGCATAATATCTTTATATATGCCATGTTGTTCAACAATCATTTGAGATCATTATTGAAATCCTATCGAACCATAAAGGCATATTTATTTTCATAAATGCCATTTGTCACACCATATTGAATTGCAATTGTTCTTATGTAAGTTATTGATAAGCTGGAATCCCCAATTGATGTGGAGTTATATGTTAGACTTATGCATATGGTCATAAGCCCGTGGATAGGGTGAGCCTATTTGGACTCTAGCTAGGAAGGGTTAGAGGTCCCAATCATAAGACTTGATTAGTCTTACACTCTGAGAAGTGAGAGGAGTAGGCCAGGTATAAGCCACCACTCCACTTTTAGTGAGGAAAGCATTTTGCTTCCGACTCATTAGTTTTCGCTAAATTTTGTACATGAGATACATCAAGTACAACCAATTCATTTCTATTTCTTCACTAGTACCCATATGTATATTATGTTAGTATATCATATCCTCACTGAGTTTATCTCATTCCCTTAGTGGTTTACATTTTTCAAGAAAGCTAAAAGGTTAGGCAAGGAAATTATCCCAAGTATCATTCCACTGTTTGGAAGGTTGCTTTGCTAATGAAGATAGTTTTTTTTTTTTTTTTAATTTGGTGAATTCCATTTGTGAATTAGACCTTTAGGTGTCATGTTATAGCTATTTTATATTGGAATACTTTTACTATATTGATGATGTTTGTGGTGTGTAATAACTTAAATTTATTATTGTTGACATGACAACTATGATGAATGACTTGGCACGAGTAGCATGATATGAAACCTATATTTCTAATGAATCTTAAGGTAACTAGGTATATATGATAGATGGCTAATGCTTGTGAATTATTGATAATGGGATTGGGCTATGATCCTGGGATTGTTTTGTGATAGTATAGCATAGTGTAATGCTTAAAAGGGTTCTACGAGTTTGGGTGACCTTATGTCTCCCCATGCCCTAAGACCATCACATCTCTAAGGACAAGATGTGACAAAAGTGGTATTAGAGCATAAGTTTAAGTGTAGTAAAAAAGTGGTATCAGAGCATAAGTTTAAGTGTAGTATATACTTTATCAAACTAGAAAAGCTATAGTGTTTAAGTAAAACCTTGGAGCATTGGGATTTCGTATCGTCAACACAAGTCCATTATTAAGATAGCTCTACAATGTCCTTCTATATTTTGACTCCTATTATGATTTTTATGTGTGATATGGTTTGGTATGTCTCATCAGCTTCATCATATGGATCCTACCTAAGAGGAGAAGGTGCTAAGAGGAGGAAATTATATCCAATGCAAATTCTAGTGTGGAAGATTATGCTTTATGAGTTGGATTCCAAAAAAGACCCAAAAAATACATGGATTATGAAGATGAAACAAACATTTCAAGATGCTTATAAAGAACACACTAGAAAGGAGAACAGGGAGTTAAGATATTCTTTTCATTAGCTAAAGCATGAGTTCTTCCAACCGAGAGAAGAATGTGAGTGATTGCAGATTTAGAGAACTGTGACTTATAATCAACCAATGCTGACTGTTCCATAACATTTATGTATGACTCATGGCAGTACTCTCCATCTAACTTAGAGGTGTCCCTCAAGGTATGACTCACTCTAGATACTTTGAAGCCCACAGGATGCATAATGGTGTTGAAAGAGATCATGATAAAGATGATGCCAAGGAAGGGAAAGTGATAAAGAAGAGTATAATTTTTTTATAGTTATACAAATAAGAGAATGGGTGAGATGATAGTACAACTAGTAGGCTAATAGTATGAATTGTTACGTGCTCTACTGTATGCTTGAATTGCGTGACTGGTGATAAACATAATGAGTATATATCCATCAAATCCTTACATGGTAAGTGATACATGAAAAATTAATATGAGCCTTATTGATAATGTGCATAGGAGATGATTTTGCCCTAGTATAAGTACTAAATTATGTGTTAAAACCATGAGATATATATGTGTATGTGAAATGCCTATTATGTGTCAAATGATTTGTTTAAGTCTTTAATTGAATGTGATCATGTGTTTTATATGAACATTGATATGCATTGTGAATAGTAATAAAATGTCACATCCCAACTTCAAAGATATGATAGTCTAAGAATATGGGTAGACATAAGGTCACCCACGCCCATAGAACCCACTCATATATATATAAACACTGCCTATGATCGTACCAAAATCTCATCTATTAACTTGAATAACCAATAATAAAGGAAATCTTTAACTAGCAAAAGAATAGTTAAATAAACTTTGAATACAATCCATAAGAAAAGATTAATTAAGACTCTAAATTGTTTATCAAATAAATAATGTTTCTAAATAATTTCCCAAACAAGAACTCCCGGAGCATCTAAAGGTGACTCTTGCATATCATAACATGTAAATAGGCTTTGGACAAGGAAATCTCCCAAATGGAGTAGATTGCTTGAGCTATCACCTTGCCCCCTTATAATGCTCACTTAGAAACCATACAAGAAAAGGGGTTAAATAGATGATCTCAATAAGTAAGCAATACAACTTGTACAATAACACATATCCCTTTATAAGGGTTCATAATTCATAATTCATGGTTTGCGATTTAGCAAGGTTCATAGAAATCAAACTTGTAACTTGTAACTTGTAGAGTGATGGCTTTTGCCTTATTCACTCGAGGGAGAGGTGGCATCATACCAAATTCCAACTCCCAACTTGTAAAGAAGCATGAGGCTAATCAGGCTGCATGGCTAGAACTGCCCCTTATAGCTAAGGTGGATACACTACCCCTATCATTAGGTTAAGACCATATGCATAGGATCTGATGATTTCCCACATCAGCTAAGGATTTCTGCATAAAAGGGTTCATAGGTACCATAGCTAAAACTAATGGCAATCACTTATAATAATAGCATTGAAGAATAAAATCACATGAAACATAATAGAAATAGAAGTTTAGCTTATTAAACAAAGGATAAACAATAGTGTGGTTCCAGATGAATATAAGGTAAGGCAATAATCATAAAGGTTCTTTCTTATCATTGAATAAATAATAATAGTTTCAGACTAATTATCCTTTGGCAACCCAAGCTTAACAAAGAATTTATATAATTATAATTTATGATAAAAAGGAACTTGGGTTTCAAGAATCTCAAAGGTTCACATATCATGATAACTTATACTTGTAACATGAACATAATGTTTACTCACCTTATGGTTCCTTAGATTCTAATGCCTGTAGCCTTTGCACTTCTAACAATCCTCAAGCTCTAACATAACATTATAACTCAATATTTAGCATTTTCTTAACATCATGCTATCATATCCCATAACTACCCCATGCACATATATTATTCACATATACTTGGAATTGCACTTAGAAGTGCACTCATCACTTGAATATAACATGTTGACTTTTAAGTCTTGCACACTTTGCCTTCTTAGGCTCATATGAAATAACATAACAAATTATACCAAGACTTTTCCAAAGCCAAACACAATAAATCGTAATCTTAATATCAATTCAATTTAACTTCCAACTTGGCATACTTAATACTTTCCATATACATCAACTTCACAAGTAAGCCTTCAAAGAGTCAAACTTATCTCTTTTGACCAATTCATACAATCAATCTCATAGTCAAGATTATTAGTTCACAATTAACATGTCATAAAACCTAATTCACATGTCACTTAATGATGTACACATATTAGCCAAAAATGTCAATTAGGATTTGGAAACCCTAGGTATGGCCGAATAACTCTAGGTGTTTCCTAGAGTTACTCTTTCAATCATCATGCAACTAAATCATGCACAAGTCATATACACATGTCAACAATCATTAAAATGTACTTGACAAAAATTATAAACCTTGGGATCAAAATCCCAAGGTAGGCTCAATCTATGTTGCCATGGAAAACCATGGATTTTCTTACTTTTCATACTTTTTGATTATTATAGTAATATGTAAACTTGTAACAACCCATACCTACTCTAAGAGTTTCGTAACTAAATTTTTTGAATTTAGAACTATTATGGCTAAGTGTATACTTTTATAAAAATTCATGTGTTATGTGATTGATGAGTATGAGGCATGTTAGATTAGTTCTAATATGCATAATATGAATTATTATTATCAAATAAATAATTTATATGAAGTGCATAAGTATAAAATGATTTATGCATAAGTATAAAATGATTTATTACACATAAAATGAATTTTCATACAAAAAAAAAAGTGATTTTAAGTATAAAATAATTTTTATGAGCATTTTGAAAATATTTTTAAATAAATATTTTGGGAGGAATTTTAATGAAAATAATAAGAAAAATATTTTATTTTTAATTATCTATAATCAGCCTATAAATTAAATAAAAGGCCCAATTTCCCAAAAGCCTACTACACCAAAACACTCCTAACCTAGCTCATTAAGGGTAAACTTGGAATTTGGCCAAAACCCTAAATATTTAAGCTAAAATTCAGCGAGCCCAAAGGGAGACAGCCACCATTATGTTATTCTTCATAATTTTGATAGAAAAATTCTTTCAAAAATATTCTCTCAACTGAAATTCACAAGGTGTTTTCAAACCTTGCGATTTCATGACCGTTTTCCTAAGTTTTTCTCTTCTTTCAATTTATTATTTGATTTTTCTAAAACTAATCATGAGAAAACTATTTTGGGTTGTGTATTTACTGATTTTATATTGAATAAATTCAGCTAGGTGAACTTTTGAAAGAGAAATCGATTTTTTCACTGAAAGCAGAACCTTCTCTACGCAAATCCTTCAAAAGTGAACCCTAAAACTTAAAATTTGAAATTTCATGCATAAACACAACGGGGGCTGCCAATTTATATATCATTCTGTTCTAAATTGACTTTCTTTGTATTTAGATGAAAAATATTGATTTGAATCATATTTCTGAATATTACTGTAATGATTGAAAAAGAACAAAAAGCCAAAAAATTCATGGTTTTCACCCTAAAACCTAAAGTTAGAAAATTTTCATGTATATGTATCTATATGGGTGCCAATTTGTACATTAGATCATTCTAAAATAATTTTTTACATGCTTACATGAAAAATATTGATTTAAATCATGTGTTCACATATTATTGTAATGAACGGAAAGTGCAAAAAGTGAGAAAGTTCATGTTTTCCATGTTTATAGGGTATTCGACCCATATTGGGAATTTAATCCCAATGCCTATAATTTTTATGTGATATATCTTAATGATTATTGACATGTATATATGAATGATAAATGATGAAATTGTATGTTGGTTAAAGGAATAACTCTAGACAAGTCTAGAGATAATTAAGTATACCTAGAGTTTTCTAACTCTATTTCTATGTTGTGATTAATATGTGTATATGATTAAGTGATATAGGAAATAGGTTTAATGATTAGTTAATACTGAATTAATGATCCTAAATTGACTATAAGATGGATGGTAAAGTTTTGAATTAAGGATGGGGAAAAGTTTGTGTATGTAGGAGATCAGAATAAGAACCTCCAAATTTGATATTAGCTTTAAGAGCGAGAAGGATGTTAAGGAAAGGGTGCCAAGTGTACTTAGCTCACATAGTCAATACTAACAAAGAGGCCATGAGGCAAGAGCATGCTAGTGGTGGATGAATTCATGGATGTCTTTCTAGAAGATCTACCTGGAACACCACCAGATCGTGCAAGTTCAATATCGAACTATTACCGAGCACCTAACTTATATCGATACCACCATATCATATGGGACTAGTGAGTTGAAGGAATTAAAGATGCAACTATATGACCTACTCAATAAGGATTTTATCCGATCGAGTAGCTTGCCATGGGGTGCTCTAGTGCTATTCATAAAGAAAAAGGATGGCTTGTTTTGGATGTGCATCGATTATCACCAGCTCAATAAAGTCACCATAAAGAATAAGTATCCTTTGCCAAGGATAGATGATCTTTTTGATCAGCTATAAGGAGTCAGCTACTTCTCTAAGATAGATTTGAGGTCCAGCTATCATTAACTAAAGATCCATGAAGGAAGCACATCAGACACCTTACTGTGCTCATCTTGGAACTACCAAGATGTATCACAATGTGAGAGCCAACTATTGATGGCTTGGGTTAAAGAAGGATGTGGCTAAGTTTGTGGCATCATGCCTAACTTGCTAACAAGTCAAGTATGAGCATCAATGACCCTCTAGACTACTACAAGAGATTAAGTTACCTAAGTGGAAGTGGTAGCGTATCACAGTGGACTTCGTTGTTAGGTTACCTAGAACCTCTAAAGGTTATGACTCTGTATGGGTCATAGTGGACCGACTAACAAAGTTTGCTCATTTTCTGAAAGTTAAGATCACATACTCAGTAGCTTATCCCTAAGACAACTATATGTTGACAAGATCATAAAACTATATGGAGTACCAATTTCTATCATCTCAGATCAAGGCACTCAGTTCACTTTAAGGTTCTGGCAAAAGCTGCAAGAAGCATGGAGAATGCAACTGGATTTCAGTACTGCATTCCATCCTCAAATGGATAACACTCTAAAGGATAATTCAGACACTCAAGGACATGTTAAGAATGTGTGTCTTGGAATTTGGTGGTAGCTAAGATAAGTACCTACCTTTGATTGAGTTCGCCTACAACAACAACTATCATTCATCTATCAACATGGAACCATATGAAGTATTGTTGGAAGGAAATGTCATTTTCCAGTTTGTTGGGTTGAGCCTAGAGACAAGTATATAGAGCTGCTAGAATTGCTCAAGGAAACTATTGAAAAGGTACCATTGATTCAAGATCGACTGAAGATGGCCTTCAGTTGACAAAAGAGATATATATATCCCAAGAGAAAGGATGTTCATTTTGTTATGGGAGATCACATATTCTTGAAGGTTTCCCTAATGAAAGGTGCTATAAGATTTGGCAAAAGAGGAAAACTATTGCCCCACTATGTTGGTCTTCATAATTTTGGTAGAAAAATTCTCTTAAAAATATTCTCTTGATTGAAATTCACAAGGAGTTTTCAAACCATGCGATTTTGAGACCGTTTTCATAATTTTTTCTCTTCTTTCAATATATTATTTGAGTTTTATAAAACTAATCATGAGAAAACTACTTTGCATTATGTATTTACTAATTTTCTATTGATTAAATCTGGCCTAGGTGAATTTTTGAAAGAGAAATCAATTTTTCCAATGAAAATAACCCTCTTTACGTGAATCCTCCAAAAGTAAACCCTAGAACTTAAAATTTGAAATTTCATGCATAAACACAAAGGGGCTACTAATTTATATATCATTGTGTTCTAAATTCATTTTGGTTGTATTTAGATGAAAAATATTAATTTAAATCATATTTTTGAATATTACTGTAATGATCGAAAAAGAACCGAAAGTAAGAAAATTCATGGTTTTCACCCTAAAACCTAAAGTTGGAAAAGTTTCATGCATATGTATCTATATAGGTGCCAATTTGTACATTGGAGCATTCTAAAATAATTTTTGACATATTTACATGAAAAATATTGGTTCAAATCATGTGTTCACATATTGCTGTAATGAATGGAAAGTGCAAAAAATGAGAAAGTTTATGTTTTCCATGTTTATAGGGTATTCGGCCTACATTGGGAATGTAATCCCAATGTCTATAATTTTTATGTGATAAATTTTAATGATTATTGACATGTATATATGAATGATAAATGATTAAATTGTATGTTGGTTGAAGGAATAACTCTAGACAAGTCTAGAGACAATTAAGTATACCTAGGGTTTCCTAACTCTATTTCTATGTTGTGATTAATATGTGTATATAATTAAGAAATATAGGAAATAGGTTTTATGATGAGTTAATAATAAATTAATGATCATAAATTGACTATGAGATGGATGGTATGATTTATTCAAAAGAGATAAGCAAAGGTTACTTGCTAAGTTGATATATATGTAAAGTATTAAGTGTATTAAATTGAATGTTAAATTGAATTGAAATTAAGATCATGATATATTGTGTTTGACTTTAGAAGAGTCTTGGTATGAGATAATGTGTTTTCATATGGGCCTATAAAGGCTAAGTGTGTAAGACTTTAAAAGTCAACATGTTATGTGTAAGTGATGAGTACACTTCTAAGTGCAACTCCAAGTGTATGTGAATGTCATATGTGCATGGGGTAGATATGGGATAGGATAGCATAATGATTAAGCAAATGCTAAGTATTGAATTATAATGTATGATAGAGCTTGAGGACTATTAGAACTTTAAGGGCTACAAGTACTAGGAGCAAAGGAACCACAAGGTGAGTAAACATTATGTTTAAGTTACCAGTACAAGTTATCATGTTATATGAACCTTTGATATCTTAAAAACCAAGTTCTTTTCTATTTTTAATTATGACTAAATGATTTCTTTATAAGCTTGGGTTGCCAAAGGACAATTGGTCCAAAATCATTTTTAATTATTCAAATATAATAATTTTTTTTTGTGAATTATTGTTGTATTTTATTTTCTTTCTAAAGCCACACTGTTATTTATCTTTTGTTGAACAAGTTAAACTGCTGTTGCTATTATGTTACATGTGATTGCATTTTTTAGGTGCTATTATTATACGTGATTGCCATTAGCTCTAGCTATGGTATCTATGAACCCTTTATGCAGAAATCCTCATACTGATGCAAGTAATCATCGGTACCTGTGCACATGGTCTTAACCCGATGGATAGGAGTAGTGTATCCACTTCAGTTAAAAGGGGTAGTTCTAACCATGGAGCTTGATTAGTTCATGACTCTTTACAAGTTGCAAGTTGGAAGTTGGAATTTGGTATGATGCCACCTCTCCCTTAAGTGAATGAGCTATCGCTCTTTATAAGTTTACAAGTTACAAGTTGATTTCTGTGAACCTTGCTTATATGCAAACCATGACTTGTGAACCTTGAACCCTTATAAAGGGTATATGCTATTTTACAAGTTTTATTATTTACTCATTAAGATTATCTATCTCACCCCTTTTCCTTGTGTGGTTTCATGAGTATTATAAGGAGGCAAGGTGATTGCTCAAGCAACCTACTCCGCTTGGGAAATTTCCTTGTCAAAGTTTATACTATGCTAAGTTATGATGAGTCTTTAGATGCTCCGGGAGTTCTTATTTTGGGAGTGTTATTTTGAGATATTTTTCTTTTGATAATTCATTTGGAGTTTTAAGTATTTTTTTCTTATGGAGTGTATTTAAAGTATATTTTAACTATTATTCTGCAACTTAAGGTTTTTCTTATAAATGGTTTAATTAAGTTAATGCATAAGGTTTGATATGATCCTAGGCAATGTTATTCTATACATAAGTGGGTTATACGAGCGTGGGTGACCTTATGTCTCCTAATATTCTAGGACCGTCATATCTCTAAAATTGGGATGTGACAAAATGCATGATTTAAACCAATATTTTTTATGTAATCATAATAGAAATCATTTTAGAACATCAAAATCCCCCTTTATGTTCATATGCATGAGAATACCAACTTTTAGGTTTTAGGGTTCACCTTTGATGGATTTGTGAAGAAAGAGATACATTTACAGTTGGAAATTGGTTTCTCCTTCAAAAACACAACCTAGGTTGAATTTAATAAGAAGAAAAATAGTAAATATACAGCCCCATATGAATTACTCATGACTAGTTTCATAAAAATAAATAGTAGCTTGAAAGAAGAGAAAAACTTACGAAAAAGCTCACAAAATTGCAAGGTTTTGAGAGAACTTGTGAATTTCAGTTGAGAGAGAATTTTTAGGAGAAATTTCCATAAAAAATATGATGAATAACATCATGGAGGTTGCCACAACAAGAGGAGGATGAATTTTAGGTTATTATTAGGGTTTTGGTGCAAAATTATAAGTTTGATATTAATGAGTTAGGTTAGGAGTGCTTAAATGTCTTGGGCTATTGGTGAGTTGGGCTTTTAATCTAATTTATGGGCTAATTAATTTGTATTAAAAATAAAATATTTTGCTTCTTATTTTCATTAAAATTTTAAGGAATGATGGAGCCAAATCCAATGGAATAAAGGTGGTGGGGTGAAATTCCAAACATTTTAAAATTTCACTTCACCTAATTTTGGTCCAAACATCCATTCAAGCAATTAATGAATTTGTGTGTAAAACACATATGCATAGAAAGAAGAAGGAAGAGTAATCATATTACCTTTTATAGGTTCCTTCTTTCTTTATCAAAGAGCTTCCTAAGTTTAAAGCCTCTAGATCATCCACACCTAGCTCACCTCCAAGTTTTCCCTTTGGTTTCTTTGGTGTTCTTGAATTCCTCTCTTGGTTGCCTAATTTTGACTCAAGATTTTCCCTTAAAAACCTTTAGGAAGACCAGGTTTTTCTTTTATTATTTTGGACTAAACTAATTTTCAAATTGTTAGCAATTTTGTTCATTCATAAAGAACTTAGAAAAAGAATTGGAATTAAAAGAAAACTTGAAGAAACTATTTCTTCTTTTCTTTTTCTCTCAACTTCTTTCTCTTCAAAACTACTACAACTCAAAAATGATGTTTACTCTTCTTTAGAACATAAAAAACATAGCTTTTATATCCTTTAGAAGACTTAACCATTAAATCTTTGCACCAAAGGACCATTCCACCTTTTTAGCTCATCATTGATGAAGGAGCAATGATGAACTTTTCTTCTTCAAATGGTGAAATGACCATTTTATTCTATAAAGGTAAAATGGACATTTTTAATATCTAAAAGATGAAATTATAATTTAAACCTTAGTAGAAAATTCTCTAACCCCTAAACCCATCACATGGGCTTATGAATAGTAAATTTTCTCTAATTTTCTCTAACCCCCTATATTGCATCTTTCCATATCATATATAGGCTTAGACCACATCTCACGTGTTAAGGGTTTTCACTAAGCATAAAATTAAGTCTTTGATTTAGTCCAAATCAATTTTCAATTTAATCTTTCTCATTTGCATCATATATAAATTAAAATTTAATTGAATAGAAACCTTTATAGATTAAACATCAGGACATGCTAGGGTCCTTGCAAATTTAATTACATGTTTAATCATTTTACCATTAATCAATTAATTAAATACTTTAACTAATTATTATGGTAAACCTTTTACACTTGGAAGGTGATCACTATTGGATGTGTGACTTTCTAAGTTTATGTCTAATTAGCAATGGGAATGAGAAAATATTTTTCTCTACAAATGTGAAATCCCAGTTCACACTTAGTCTGATAAGTTGTTAGTGACAACTAGCATTCCATATCATGACTACCTAATTAGAAATAAATGTTTATAATTGATAACTATAAACATCAGATGGACCATCGATCATAAATTATCATGCACTAGAATCCCTTCATCAAAGATCCCAATCTCAGCTAGGGTAATGGTTTATATCAAACCCTAATATGCCTCGATTCTATGTCCTTATCTTGGTTCTAATTCTTGATGAGATTAGATTCCTACTAGAAACTCGTTCTAGTGAATCTTATTGTTCTAGCCAGAAACTTTTGTTATCAAGAATAACCAAATATCATAGGATCTTAACCTTGTTCACTCGAGGTAATGAATTCTATCTTGGTGATCACTTACCTCCATACATAACAAATTAGAACTATCGCATGCCACATATCCATACATGAATAGTACATCTATAGAAGTAGTAATAAATCCTAACTACCTATGTATGAGATATAGTATCCCTTAAGTCAAAAGATTATATGCACTATTATGACTCAAAAGATAAATAATTGACTAGTAGTAAAACCCCATATTATTATGATCTAATGTCACAGTTTAACTATTCATCCTATGAATATTCACTTGTTTGTATTGACATTATATGTTAAGCAATATGAAACTCACTGCCTCTATAATCATCTGTATCATATATAAAATATAGAAAACAAACAGAGGTGATGGTCTTTCAGAATTAATGATGCCTAGTCATTAATCCTACAACCATGAACATATTTAAAATATTTGTACAAAAGCGATCTGTCTACCATATTCTTAACACTTAATAATAGATCCTCTTACAAATACTTAAGTACTATATTTAATAATATGAAACCCTTTTCACATCATGAATATATTTATTGTGCCATTTGGAATTAATATCTACTATTACATAACTATTATATGACTCCTAGGGCATATACTGCTATCAATCTCCCACTTGCACTAGAGCCTTTCTGCTTAGAATCAGAAACTCATTTTCTCAAGATGAAGTTTAACTGTCACTAACTTTTGACTTTAGTTAATGGATTAACGAAGTTAATGGTTAACACTATTTTCTGCAAGGATAGAGTGCCCTATTCCAACAATTGATTTGATAATATCTTAATGCCTTTCGAAATATTCTAGATTTTAGTGTGAGACCCGTGTTCCATTGCCATAAGCTAAGGCTCCATTATTATCATAGTAGAGAGATACGCATGATGCACTGGAGAAATTCTTAAACAATTCATAAATGCTGAATCTAAAATAGTTTCTTATTTGCAACATCCAATGTAGTAAATTTGGCTTCCATAATGAAGTTTGTAATAATAATTTACTTAGAACTTTTCAAGGAAATTATTTCTTCATCACAGATAACAACAATCTCAATGATAGACTCTCTATCATTTATGCAGTAACATTCTTCATTTGTCAAAAATAAATCCTAAATACTTCTCAAGTACTTTAGAATAATTTTGATTATATTTTCAATAATTTAATCCTAGATAGGATTAGAATCTGTTAGTCATACTAACAATATTCTCGATGTCCAGCTCATTATACAACCCTTGTATAATTTAGATTTCTTATAGTCATACTATAAGGAATCCATGCCATACTTTCATTGGGTATCTAGGGAATCAACCCTTGAAAAGTGGATATCAAAATTGTAGGAAATAGAACTTTTGGAATTAGCATGTTGATCTTTTCAACATCTTTTCCATATGTTGACTTAGACATATTTAACATTCTCTTTAATCTATCTCTATATATTTGAATTAACAAGATTGCAAAATATTTATCTCAAGTTTAAATGAAGAAAGTAATGGTAAAACCATTCTACAAATGCAAATATATTGATACTTTTACAAGCCAATGTGTTATCTATGTATAAAACTTGAAAGTGAGGATATTCCCTCTATCCTTTTGCACATTAAGGTTTCATCTTATGATGACACAACTCATTAAGTTTTTGCATACTTTGGAATTTTCTTAGACTCTAAGCCTATAGATTTACTCCATGATTATGTTTTCTTTTCTAGAGAAAGAAAACTAGTATTGACATTTATATGTCAAACTCATAATCATTATACATTGCTATATCGTATATAGCTATAATAGAATCATCTCATAATTTGCTTCATCATGGATGTATAACTTTGTGCATTCATATAAAGTAAATTATATTTTTCTTAAGATTAGATATTTTACTTTCTCATGATTCACTTCATCATGAATATACAACTATTGCATATTCATATAAAGAAAATCATATCTTATAGAAAAATTAGATATGCTACTAAACCTTTTAGCAGCTTATAAGGATAAAACATTTACTTACTTTTAGAATTTTCATAGGGTTAATCAAAATTTTACTTTGATACAAAGGTTTTACATAGAAATTAAGTGGCTTTGATACCAATTGAAGGATTGATGGAGCCAAATGCAGCAGAAGAAAGGTGGTAGGGTGAAATTCCAAAAATTTTAAAATTTCACTTCACATAATTTTGGTCCAAACATCCATTCATGTAATCAATTAATTTTTATGTAAAACACATATGCATAGAAAGAAGAAGGAAGAGTAATCATATTACCTCTTGTAGGTTCCTTCTTTTTTTATCAAAGAGCTTCCCAAGTGTAAAGCCTCTAGATCATCTACACCTAGCTCACCTCCAAGTTTTCCATTTTTTTTCTTTGGTGTTCTTGAATCCCTCTATTGGTTGCCCAATTTTGATTCAAGATTTTCCCTTAAAAACCTTTAGAAAAGAAAAACAAAATCCATGTTTTTCCATGATTGTGTGCATTCGGCCTACCTTGGGATTTTGATCCTAAAGCCTATAATTTTTGTATGATATATTTTAATGATTGTTGACATGTGTACATGAATGACACATGATTTAATTGCATGTTGGTTAAAGGAGTAACTCTAGGCAAAGCCTAGAGAGGTTTGGCCTACACTAGGGTTTCCAAACCTTAACTACCATGTCTGATTGATATGTGTATATGATTAAGTGACATGTGAATTAGACCTTATGATGTGTTACTAAATTGACTATATGATTGTTTGCATAATTTTATCAAAAGAGATAAGCATGACACTTTTACGGTTACTGTTATGTTAATATATATGGAAGGTGTTAAGTGTACCAAGTTAGATGTTAAATTGAATTGATATTAAGATCATGATATATTGTGTTTGGCTATAGAAAAGTCTTGGTATAAGTTATTATGTGTTTTCATATGAGCCTAAGAAGGCAAAATGTGCAAGACTAAAAAGTCAACATGTTATTTGCAAGTGATGAATGCACTTCTAAGGGCAACTCCAAGTATATGTGAATGTTATATGTGCATGGGGTAGTTATGTGATAGGATAACATGATGTTAAGCAAATGCTAAGTATTGAATTGTAATGTATGTTAGAGCTTGAGGATTATTAGAAGTTTCAAGAGCTACAAGTACTAGGAGCTAAGGAACCATAAGGTGAGTAAAGATTATGTTCATATTACAAGTATAAGTTATCATGTTATGTGAACCTTTGAGATTTTTGAAACTCAATGTCCTTTCTATTTTCAAATATAACTATATGATTTCTTTGTTAAGTTTGGGTTGCTAAAGGACAATTGGTCTGAAACTACTATTGTTTATTCAATGATAAGAAAGTACTTTTGTGATTGTTGCCTTACCTAATATTTTTTTAGGAACCACACTATTATTTATCTTTTGTTCAATAAGCTAAACTTCTATTGCTATTATGTTACATGTGATTACATTATTTAATGATATTATTATAAGTGATTGCCGTTAGCTCTAGCTATGGTACCTATGAACCCTTTATGCAGAAATCCTCGTGGCGATATGGGAAATCATCAAAACTTGTGCATATGGTTTTAACCCGATGGATAGGAGTAGTGTCACATCTCCCTTTTACATGTTTGAGTGAATAAGGTAAAAGCCATCACTTTACAAGTTACAAGTTACAAGTTGATTTCTGTGAACCTTGCTAAATAGCAAACCATGAATTATGAATTATGAACCCTTATAAATGGGATATGTGTTATTGTTCAAGTTGTATTGTTTACTCATTGAGATCATTTATCTCGCCCCTTTTTCTTGTGTAGTTTCAGGTCAGCATTATAAGGAGGCAAGGTGATCACTCAAACAACCTACTCTACTTGGAGGATTTCCTTATCCTAGTCTATTGTCGTATTATGATATGAAGAGTCCCTCTTACACACTCTGGGAGTTTTATTTTTGGAATATTATTCATTTGATAGTTTATTTGGAGTCTTAAATGTTCTTTTCTTATAGATTGTGTTTAAAGTGTTTTAAAGCTACTCTTTTGCTAGTTAAAGTTTTCTTTATTATTGGATATTTAAGTTAATGCATGAGGTTTTGGTATGATCCTAGGCAGTGTTTATATGTGCATGAGTGGGTTCTACAGGTGTGGGTGACCTTATGTCTCTCTATGTTCTAGGACCATCATATCTCCAAAGTTAGGATGTCACAATAAGGTCTAATGTATTTTCTCACACCAGAGAGGATTTATGCTTAATCATGGGTAGCAACAAAAGACATATACAAGGTTTATATTATAAATTCAATGGAAAATAGTTTGGTATATCCATCAATCTCATCATTAGGCACAACATAGGACCAATATAGGAGTCTTGTAATGGTTAATTATCATATGTGAAGAATATGAAATTCCAAATGTTGAATGATCAATAGGCAACCACATATTGAATGTCACTTTAAGGTACATGTTAAAGGATAGCAATTCAAGTAATGGTTGCAAGCAAGATGGCATAATTACATCATATTATTAAGTACTCACTTTAAACTCCTTTGCTCCTATTGGTTGTCCACTCATGATTAATTTAGTATTCTTCATGGTCTTGAGCAATTTTCTTGCCCTTGCCTTGAGGTTCTACACCATATTATTTTAATTACATAACAATTAGTAATCAATAATGTTACTAGTCATAATTTATCTATTTTATACTTGTTTCACTATTTCAAGTGACAATGGAGATATAATAATAATGCTACATTTATGCATATTCCCATTTCCAATCATTTCCAAGCTTAATTCCTTATTTAATTTCATGAAACCAAGTTTAAATCTCAAAATCTCTAAATTGACCCATAAACCCTAGAATTTAGGGAAAACTATCAATTTTCCTTTCAAACCTCAAATTAACCATAGATTCATCAAATTTACACCTAGGCAATCAATTCCCACTTTAAATTAATTCACTCTTATTCATAAGAACCCTAACTTGTTCCACTTAGGTCAAATTTGGGGAAAACTTATGATTTCTGTCATAGCCCGACTTAGGGAGCTATGACAATCCTAGGACACAGGAAGACATAAGGTCACCCACACTCGTAGAATCCTTAGCTTATGTAAAATTACTTATCGAATACCCATATCTTATTCAATTAAGTAATAACTTATAAAATTTGCAGAATAGGCCCATAAACTTCTTACATCTTAAAAACAGTTCTTATTCCCAAACTTAAAACCACAAAACATTAATTTCTGATCGATTCTCAAGTACTTCGCTTATTACCCCTGGAGCACTAAACCGAAGTTCACCAATACAAATGAATAAAGAGAACTCTATTATCTTCTAGACAAAGCAATCACTCAAGTGGAGGAACAAGCTTGAGTTAGTTACCTTGATCAATCTTGCCATCCTGAGATATATAAACATAGAAAAGGGTGAGTAGAAGACTTAGTGAGAGTAGATGCACACATAGGGTGTGTAAGAAAATAAACATGGGCTCAATAACATAGCTTGGTTGTAAAAATGAGGAATAAACAATAGGGTAGCATAAACAACTTATAACTTATATTAACTTAGGAGTAGGGGCTATTGCCTTCTCTACTCAACTTATAGCATAAGACTGATCAGGTCCTATGGCTAACAATATTGGGCCCCTACTAACCAAGGTCTGGATACTTTACCCTATCCATGGGCATACCTTGTGCACAAGTCCAATGTTCACCCCACATTAAGAAGGGGTGTTTCTATAGGCTTGGAAAAGTAAATAATAAAATATACATAGCAAGAGTTTAACTTATATTAGGACTCTTATGAAAGAGTCCTGCTTAGCTTGAAAGACTTGGTTTAAGGTTCACAATGTCATTACATATCATAATATAGCTTAATGTGAGTTTTGGGTTCAAACAATCAACTTAAGAGAGAGTCTTACTTAAGGTGGGACTCTTAAGCAAAATAGCTTATAAAATCATAGTCAATCAATAGACATGGAATCATGAAGGAAATCATTCAATTTCAAAGAAACCATTTCATATTTACAAAGAAATAAGAGTGTGCATTACAACTCACCTTAAACTCCTGTGCTCCTAGTTAACTGAGCTAAGTGGACCGTAGGGCTTAAACCTCTTTAACCTCTATAGCATAAATCAAATATTTCTTATTTAATTCATAAAATCAATAACTTATCATGTTTATGCATATTCTTACTTAACTTAAGTAGTTGACTTGAACTAGGACTCCTAGTCCCACTATGAATCTTTGATCAAACAAAGTCAACCTTTAATATTTTTCCTTATTTTGACTTTTAATCTTGATGATTTAATGTTTTAATATTATTTTAATATATTTAATAATATGTTTTAATTCATCTTAGGTTATGGTCAAACTTTTGACTTTGACTTCTTAAGGTCAACCCTATACTAAAGGTACACCCTAATGAAAGTCTTAATATTTGACTTGTTCATACTAATTGACTTCATAAATTTTTAATTTATTTATTTAATTATATAATTATATCCTTAATTCGATGTTTATATTTAATTTATTTAGAAACTCAATTCTTAGGTCTAGAGTTCACCCCTTAAAAGATTTCAGCTTGCCAACATTTGATTGCTTGTATTCTTGTTATCAATTTCAAATTTTATTGCTTAATTATTTAATTACATAATTTTAATTAAAACTAGGCTTAATTAACTTAAATTGGAAAGGTCCAAAATTTAAATTGTTTATAGATGTTTAAGAACATTTTTAAAATTCCATTTTGGATTTCTCAATAATTCGAACTTGGATTTTACTTCCAATAATTTCTATGTTCAATAGGTTCTAAACTCAACCAAAATCTACTAAAAAAAAATTAGAGAACTTGGGAATTAATTTCCCCTTCTAGGCCGAATGGTTCTTGCATAATTTTTATTTTTTTTTCAATCAATCATGTTATGCACAATCAACCATACTTTTATTTGCAATCAATTCCCTTTTTCATTTCTAGGTACAATTCTTTTCTTAATTCAACAAATACCTATCCTATTCTACTAATTAATTCTTCTCACCTTAATTGCTATAAAAAAATAAAATAAAAAATTAAATTGAGAAAATAATTCTTCTCACCTTAATTCAAAAGGATAATTTCACTCTTCTTCTACTAGCCTTAGCCAACCCTTCCAAGATTGAACAACAAAAATTTTAATTTTTTTTTTATAGCAGATATAGAAATAATTAGCCTATAAAAATTAACAAGATTTAATATAGAGAAATTTTACCTAGTAAAAATCTTGCTTCTTTGTTGTTGATTCTTGAATTGTTTGAGAGAAAAGGAAGAAGAAGAAGATTTGTTTTTTTTTTTTTTTTCTTTTGGAGAAAGGGGGTGGCATGTACAGAAATTGAAGAGGGTGGGTGGCTGCTAGTTACTAAATATTCTAGGGTTTTTCTTTTTTTTTTATTTTATTAATTTTAAAAAATAAAATACCGATTTTTAGGTTTCGGTGCAATTTTTTTATGCTTCTGTTGAGAATTTGAAAAAATGCTCAATTGAACTTTGGTTCCAAATATTCTTAACTTTCATTTGGTATATTTATTTAGAACTTTAGTCAAATGACCAAAATACCCCGATCAGTGCAGCTACCAGAGTTATTTTTGGTATTTTCGTGATAACTTTTCCGTTTCTTATTCTTTTTTGTTCAAATGAAAAGCATTGCATTTTATGTAATATTTGGGACTTATTTTTAGTATTTTCTTGATTTTTAACTCAGATACCCCTGGTCCACTGTCTTAGTCAAAATGACCAAAATACCCCTATAGTCAAAACATCTCCTATTACTATCCTAACTTATTCCTTACATTATTAAACATCCTAAAACATATTTTGAACATAAAATAAGTCACATTATACCATACTTAATGCACATTAGATCTTATAATTGCTATCTTTAAGTAGGGTGTTACATTCTGCCCTCCTTATTAAAAAATTCGTCCTCGAATTTTAGGGAGGACTTACCAGTAGATTAATCAAATAAATAGGGATATTGTTGATGCATAACATCATCGCTTTCCCATGTGCATTCTTCTACGTCATGATTTTGCCATTTGACTTTCACTATGGTTATCTCTTTATTCCTCAGCTTCTTTCCTTGTCAGTCCACGATCTCCATTGGCATTTCCTTATAAGATATGTCACTATCTAGTACTACATCTTGATACTTTAGTTCATGTGAAGGGCTAGACACATATTTTCTAAGCATTGAGACATGGAATACCAGATGGACATGGTCCATAGCTGGCGGCAATGCTAGTTGATATGAGACTTCACCCACTCGATCAAAAATTTTAAAAGGCCCTATGTATCTAGGTGACAACTTGCCTTTCTTGCCAAACCTCATAAATCCTTTCATAGGTGAAACTTTTAAGAACACATGATCACTAATTGCAAACTGTACATCTTTCTTCTTAGGGTTGGCATAGCTCTTCTGTCTACTAAGGGCCGTCTTAAGTCTCTCTCTAATGACTGGCACCTTTTCGACCGTATCCCTTAACAAATCAGGCATCTCTATATGCTTATCTCCCACTTCACTCCAGCATATTGGTGATTGACATTTTTGACCATATAATGCCTCATACAGTGCCATGATAATTGATGAGTGATAACTATTATTGTAGGCAAACTCTATCAATGGCAAGTGCTTGTCCCAATTTCTACCAAAGTCCATGACACACATCCTTAACATATCTTTGAGTGTTTGGATAGTCCTATCAGACTGTCCATCAATTTGGGGATGAAATGCAGTACTGAAATCCAACCTTGTGCCCATTGCCTCCTGTAATTATTGCCAGAATCTCGATGTGAATTGAGGACCTCTATCCGATATTATGGATATAGGCACCCTATGCGGTCTTACAATTTCCTCAATATAACGCCATGCATATTGTGCCACTGTATAAGTGGTTTTTACATCCAAGAAATGTGCAGACTTGGTGAGACGATCTACTATCACCCATATGGAATCACAGACCTTTTGAGTTCTTGGTAAGCCAACTACAAAATCCATTGCAATTCACTCACATTTCTATTCTGGCAATTGGATCTCTTGAAGTAAACCGGATGGCTTTTGATGTTCTGCCTTAACTTACTGGCAAGTCAAGCATGAAGCTACGTATTCAGCTACATCCTTCTTAAGTCCCAGCCACCAATAAATCATCTTGGTATCCTAATACATCTTGGTTGCTCCTGGGTGTATATTGTGTGGTGCCAAATGAGCTTCACTCATTATCTTATCTCTTAACCCATCTATATTTGGAACATAATACCTTACTCCATGCTTGAGCGTACAATCTCGAATCACAAACTCTTGATTCTCTCCCTTTTTCACTTGTTCTATAAGCTTTACTAAGTAAGGGTCCTTTCTTTGTGACTCCTTAATCTCATCTATTAGCCTAGGCTTCACTTTGAAGTATGCTACAAGACCACTTTTACCCTCATTCTCCAATCTCAGGCCTTGATCAAGAAGTTCCTTCAACTCCCTCACCAAAGGTCTCCTATTGGCTATTATATGAGCCAAACTCCCTATAGACTTACGGCTTCATGCATCAGCTACCACATTTGCTTTACTTGAATGGTATAGAATTTGACAATCATAATCCTTAAGTAATTCAACCTATCTCCTCTGCCTAAGATTCATATCTCTTTGCTTTAGGATGTACTGGAGACTCTTACGGTTCGTAAAAATCTCTCACTTCTCTGCATATAGATAGTGTCTCCAAATTTTTAAGGCAAATATCACTGCAGCCATCTCTAAATCATGGGTCAAATAATTCAACTCATGTTACTTAAATTGTCTTAACGCATAGGCTATAACTTTACCATTTTGCATCAAAACACATCCCAACCCAACTCTTGAGGCATCACAATACACTACAAAATTTCCAGCTCCTTCAAGTAAAGCCAACACTGGGGCCGTGATAAGGCACTCCTTAAGCTTCTGGAAACTCTTCTCACACTTGCCACTCCATTGGAACTTCACTTGTTTCCTTGTCAACTTCGTCAATGGTGCTGCAATCCTTGAGAAATCCTTAATGAACCTCCTATAATAGCCTGCCATACCTAAGAAACTCCTTATTTCTGTGACCATAGCAGGTCTTGGCCAATCAGCTACGACCTCTATCATTTTGGGATCTACTTTAATTCCTTCTTTTCCTACCACATACCCTAAGAAATTTACATGCTCTAGCCAGAATTCACACTTTGATAGTTTAGCATAGAGTTGGTGTTCTCTCAATATTTGCAACACTTGCCTTAAATGCTCTTCATGCTCCTCCTTCGACTAAGAGTATATCAAGATATCATCAATGAACACTATTACAAACTTGTCGAGGAACGACTTGAAAACTCTATTCATGATATCCATAAAAGCAGCTAGTGCATTTGTAAGGCCAAATAGTAACACCGTAAACTCATAATGGCCATACCGTGTCCTAAATGCTATCTTGCATATATCTTCTCCCTTGATCCTCAATTGATGATACCCTAACCTTAAATCTATCTTTGAGAAGTGGCTAGCTCCTTGCAGTTGGTCAAACAAATCATTAATTCGTGGCAGTGGATACTTGTTCTTAATAGTCACCTTGTTCAACTAGCGATAGTCAATACATAACCTCATTGACCTATCCTTCTTCTTAATGAACAACATTGGTGCACCCCAAGGTGAACTACTTGGTCTTATGAAGCCCTTATCCAACATGTCTTGCAATTGCACCTTTAATTCCTTTAACTTTATTGGTGCCATTCGGTAGGGTGGAATAGAGATTGGTTGTGTGCCAGGCAATAGTTCAATAGTGAACTCAATCTCTCTCTCTGAAGGCAATCCAGGTAAATCTTCAGGAAACACATCTGGGTAGTCCCTTACTACAGGAATCTCATTAATTCCATTACCACCTTCCTTACTTATATCTACTACATATGCTAAATAGGCCTTACATCCCTTCCTTATCAACCTTCTTACACCAATGGCCAATATCAAGTTCATAGGAATCATCTCCTTGCTACCACAATACATAAACTTATCTCCTTTTTCATCCATAAACTCTACCTCCTTTCTCTTATAGTCTATTTTGGCATTATGCCTTGATAGCCAATCCATACCTAATATCATGTCTATCTCCAATACCTCTAAGACTCGTAAGTCTACAGACAATAGCCTACCATCAATCTCAACCAAACAACTCCTATAGATTTTATTCACAATTACAGATTCACCTAAAGGGGTAGATACTTCTAAGGGTTCATGCATTATTTCACAGTCAATTCCAATTTCCTAGTAAAGTGCAGCAAAATAAAGGAGTGTGTGGCACCAGTATCAAACAAACACTCAGCATTCACAAACTGAATAGGAATGGTACTTGTCACCGCAGTATTTGAATTGTGAGCAGCTTGTTGATCTAGGGCATAGACTCTGTCCTTACCTCTCCCATCTCTAGCGGGTGCATTCTCTTGTGCCACTCCTTTTCCTCTCCCAGCAAGTGGTCTGTTATCCATTCTGCCTCCTTGTACAGTCTGTTGAGAGGCGATTGGAGCAGTGTTGGTCTTATTCAATTATGGACAATTCTTGATAAAATTTCCCACTTGCCCATAATTGATGCAAGCTCTGGTGGTCCTTCTACATGCGCCCAAATGGTGCTTCCCACATGTCTTACATATAAGATATGAGTTTGTCTTCTGTCTAGCTGGTGTTGATGCCATAGAAGCACTAACTGTAGGGCCCCTGCCTTGATTTCCTCCTTTAGACTGTTGAGGAAAACTGGTTGCTGCTTGTTGTTCCTGGCCTCCCTTGGAGTAGTTATTACCGTTGTAACTGCTGCTTTGGCCCCTATTCTTGTTCTTATTTCTATTATTCCTTTCAACTCTCTCACTCTTTCCACCTTATGCCTAGCTTCCATTAGCTTAGCCTTGTCAATTAGTTTGTTCATAGTAGTGAAGTCTGTAACAATGAAAGCATTATATAAGGGTGTGATCAACCTTTGCCTAAATCATTCAACTCAGCTTTTCTCTATTGGCACAATGTGTTTAGCATATTTACTCAATCGGTTGAACTCCTTAACATACTCTACAACACTCATGCTAAGGCATTGTTTAAGTTGTTCAAACTATAAAGCTCGATTCTACCTCTCCCCCTTAGCCAAATACTCATCCATGAGTTCCTGCTTAAATTCTGCCCACGTCATAGGGTTCTCACCTTTCATTCGACGTCTAATCTTCAGCTCGTACCATAGCCAAGCATCCTTCTAGAGCTATAATCCAACTAGCTCTATGGTCCTAGCATTATAATAGGGCAGCCTCTTAATCAGCTTGTCCACTTCATCTAAAAAGTCTTAGGGATCTTCACCTTCCTCCCCATTAAAAGTGGGTGGTTTCAATCTCTTGAAATCCTATATGCTAACCCCTTCATCATCCCTAACTCTCCATTTCCCTCCTTGACCAATTGGAGGTGGTGGTGGTACTTACATGACCTCTGGCTGTTGTTGTGGCTGCTGTGGTGTCACATCCCAAACTTAGAGATATGACAGTCCTAGAACACGGGGAGACATAAGGTCACCCATGCCCGTAGAACCCACTTACATATAACAAATCATACTTAGGATCTTACCAAACCTCTTATATTAACTCATTTAAAACATTTAGATGAATACCATAAATTGCGGAAGACTTAGGATAAATCATATCATATAAAATCCATAAGGAAAATAAATAAATAAATATATATATATATATTAATAAGTATCAATCAATAATTCTCGGAGCATCTAATGACAAGACTTCATAAAATTGTATTATTGATAACTCAAACAAGGAATTCCCCAAGTGAAGTAGAATGCTTGAGTCATCACCTTGCCTCCTCACATTTGCTCACCTGGAACCACACAAGGAAAAAAGGGTGAGATAGATGATCTCAATGAGTAAACAAAAAGGCATATACATTATCACATATTCCTTTGAAAGGAAACACATAGCTTATACATATAGTTCATGATTTATAACTCATGAATCAAGTTGCAATTTAGCAAGGGTTCAATTTGGCAAGTTTGCAGAAATCACACTTATAACACATAGTGAGTGAAGGCTATTGCTCTATCACTCGAACACATAGAGAAGAGGTGGTCTTATACCAAATTCCAACTCCTATCACGTAGAAAGCATGAAGCTGATCAGGCCCCATGGCTAGAACTGCCCGTTCTAGCTGAGGTGGATACACTACCCCTATCCATCGGGTTAAGACCGTGTGCACAGGTTCCGATGATTACCCGCATCGGCACGAGGATTCTGCATAAAGGGTAAAGATACCATAGCTAGAGTTAATGGTAATCACAATTTAACAATATCACATAAGATAATAATAACATGTATTTCAATAACAATAGTGGTTTAGCTTTCAAACAATGACACAATGATAGTGTAGTTCTAGAAAGAATACAAGTTAGGGTGTTAATCACAAGAATTTCTCATTGGATAACAAAATAGTTTTGGACCAAATGTCCCTTGGCAACCCAAGCTTGACAAAGAACTCATATAATAATATTTAAAATAGAAAGAACTTGGTTTCAAAGATCACAAAGGTTCACATAATAATATATCACATTCTTGTAACATAACAAAATGTTGTTTACACTTATAACATGTATACGATGTTTACTCACACTTGTAACAAGAACATTGTGTTTACTCACCTTGGGGTTCCTTTGCTCCTAGTATATGTAGTCCCTTTTGCACTTGTAAAGCTCCTCAAACTCTAACATAATATTTCATTTAATACTTAGTATTTATTTACTCATGATGCTCCTATCCCATAACTACCCCATTCACATATAGCATACACATACACTTAGAGTTCACATATAGGTGTACTCATCACTTGCACATGGTATGTTGACTTTAAAAGTCTTGCATACTTAGGCCTTATAGGCTCACATGAAAACATATTGCAATCATATCAATACCTTTTTAAGGTCATCACCATATTATTACCTCAATATCAATTCACTTTAACAATTAACTTAGTTCACTTCACAATTCCATACATGTCAACTTGACAATTAACCTTTCACGCGTCATGCTTAACTCTTATGATCCCTTTCACTTCATTAACTCATAACCATATGTTCATCATCAAGTCATCATAACATCTAGTTCCTAATTTTCCAAACACATTTGCATTCTAATCACCATATAGGGTTAAGATATCTTAAGTATACCTTAAGTATACCAAAATGCACTTAAGCTTATCTAGGACCATACCTTCAATTAACATGCAATTTTATCATTTATTATGTATACATACATGTCAATAATCATCAAAACACATCACATAAAATTTATAAACATTTGGACAAAATTGTTCATGTAGGCCAAATGCATCATTAAGGTAAAAACCAAATTCTTCTTCTTTTTGTACTTTTCGTCTATTTTAAAAATATGTAAAAACATGGTTTGAACCAAGATTTTTCATGTAAACATAACAAAAATTATTTTAGAACTTAAATCCATAAGAAATGGCCACCATTGGTGTTATTAATATATAAAAATTCAACCTTTTGCATTATAGAACACAAAATCATAAGTTTTCTTATTTTCGGTATTTTTCGGTCATTTCAGAAATATGCAAATGGTTTGTTTAAACCATTATTTTTCATTCAATCATAGAAAATATCAGTTTAGAACACATTCCTTCATGAATTGGCAGCCATAGATAGGGTTTATACAAAAAATTCTAAGTTCAATGGCTTAGGTGAAAAATCATGAGTTTCTGCGCTTTCCGCGCATTTCATTCATTTCAGCGATAAACAGACACATGATTCAAATCATTATTTTTCATCTAAACAAAACAAATATCTTATTAGAATACTTATTCATACAAATCAGCAGCCATATAACCATGAAAGAATAAAATTTTCCAACTTCCAAGTTCTAACACGAAAACCTTGAATTCCTTTATTTTTTGAAACTTTTCGGTCATCGCAGAAATATTATTTAATCCAATATTTTTCATCAAAACAAATCAAAAATCAGTTTAGAATATAACTATGCACAAATCACCTCCCCCCCCCCCCCCCCCCCCAATGATGTTTATGCAATAGAATTGTGATTTTAAGTTATAGAATTCACCTTTGGAGAAATCTTGCGGAAAGAACCGTGTTTTCGGTAGAAAATAAAATTTCTCTCCCAAAAATTCACTCAAACAGAATTGAATCTGTAGCAATCAGTAATCAAATAGTTCAAAATAATTTTCCCATAATTTATTTCATAGAAATAAGTTTAGAAATCGAAAGAGAATAAAAACTTACGATTACGGTCATAAAATCGCGAAACAGTAAGGCGTTTTCAATATTTTGGTGGAGAGAAATATTTTGAGAGAATTTTCTACCAAGATACAGAAAGAATAAGAGAATGGCTACTAGAAACCCTTGTTTGGCCAAAATTTAGAATAAATATTAGGGTTGGAGTGGAATTTCCACTAATACCCTTAATGAATTGAGTTAGGAGGATTTTGGTGTAGTGGGTTTTTAGGTATTTAGGCTTTTCCTTTAAATTTTCAGCTGAATAAGGGTTAAAATAAAAAGAATATTTTTCTTATTAATTTTGGAACATTTCCCCCAAAAATATTTATTTAAAAATATTTTAAAAGTACCCATCAAGTTATTTTATGCTTAAAAATTGTCTTATGCATAAAAATTCATTTTATTTAAAATAAATTCTTTTATGCAAATGCACTTCATGTAAATCATTTATTTCACAATATCAACACATATTATGCATATTAAAATTAATTTAATATGCCACATGCTCATCAATCTCTTAGATCACCAATTTTCACACAAGCACACACTTAACCTTGTTATTTCTAACTTAAGCAATTTATCACGAAAATTCCTAGGGTGGGTGTGGGTTGTTACATTCTCCCCCCCTTAAAAGAAATTCATCCTTGAATTTAAACCCTTGATTAGTTTCTCTTGAAAAGCTGAGGATGCTTCTGTCGCATTTCCTCCTCCGCTTCCCAAGTGCACTCATTTATCCCATGATTTCGCCAGTGAACCTTAATCATGGGTATCTCCTTATTTCTTAACTTCTTTACATGTTGATTCACTATAGCTATTGGTGACTCCTCATAGGATAGTTGCTTATCTAACATGATGTCTGGAGGTAGAAGAACGTGCGATGGATCTGATATATATTTCCTTAGCATCGAGATGTGGAACACTGGGTGCACATGTGCCAAAGTTAGAGGCAGGGCAAGTCTATAAGACACTTCTCCAACCTTATCTAATATTTCGAAAGGACCAATGAAATAAGGTGAAATTTCCCTTTCTTGCCAAATCTCATAACTCCTTTCATTGGCTAGACCTTTAAGAATACGTGATCTCCCACGGCTAATTGGACTTCCTTTCACTTAGGGTCTGCGTAACTCTTTTGCCGACTGAATGTCATCTTCAGTCGATTTTGAATTATTGGTACTTTCTCGGTGGTCTCCTTAAGTAATTCAAGCATTTCTACATACTTGTCTCTAGGTTCAATCCAACAAATTGGAGAACGACATCTTCTTCCATACAACGCTTCATATGGTGCCATGCCAATGGACGAATGATAGCTATTGTTGTAGGCGAATTCAATCAAAGGTAAATACTTATCCCAACTACCGCCTAAATCCAAGAGACACATCCTTATCATGTCCTCGAGTATCTGAATTGTTCTTTTAGACTGGCCGTCCGTTTGAGGGTGAAACGTCATACTAAAATCTAGTTGTGTTCCTAACGCTTCTCTCAACTTTTGTCAGAACCTTGAGGTGAATTGAGTTCCTCGATCTGAGATGATAGAAGTTGGCACTCCATGTAGTTTCACAATCTCATCTATATACAATTATGCATACTGAGCTACAGAATATGTGGTCTTAACTCCTAGGAAATGAGCATACTTTGTTAATCTATCTACTATGACCCATATAGAGTTATGTCCTTTAGAGGTTCTAGGCAAACCAACAATGAAGTCCATAGTGATGCGTTCCCACGTCCATTCAGGTAGTTGAATCTCTTGTAGTAATCCTGAGGGTTGCTAATGTTCATACTTGACATGCTAGCAAGTCAGGTAGGATGCTACAAACTTAGCCACATCCTTTTTCAATTCAGGCCACTAATAATTAGCTTTCACATCATGGTACATCTTGGTAGTTCCAGGATGAGCATAGTAAGGTGTCTGATGTACCTCCTTCAATATCCTTTCCTTTAGTCCATCCACATCAGGCATGCATACTCTCTTCTTGCACTTTAAAATTCCATTGACTACTTCAAACTCAAGGTTCTTTCCTTCTCTCGTCTCATCCTTCAACTTCACCATGTATGGGTCCCTATCTTGTGAATCCCTTATTTCTTCCATTAACTTAGACCTTACTTAAAAATGAGCCAATAAAACTCTTAATCCTCTAATCTCTAGTTTCAATCCTTGATTAAAAAATTCCTTTAGTTCTTTCATGATCGACCTCTTTCTCACATCCACGTTGGCTAGGCTTCCCATCGACTTTTAACTCAAGGCATCTGCCACTACATTCACCTTCCCGGGATGATAGAGAATCTGACAGTCATAATCCTTCAATAGTTCAATCCATCTCTTTTATCTTAGATTGAGGTCTCTTTGGCTCAAGATGTACTGAAGACTCTTATGATCTGTGTAGATCTCACACTTCGTTCCATACATGTAATGTCTCTAGATCTTTAGAGCGAACACTACTGTAGCTAATTCTAAATCCTGAGTAAGGTAATTCACTTCATGTCTCTTTAGTTGTCGTGATGCATAGGCGATGACTTTACCATTTTGCATCAAAACACACCCAAGTCCTACTCTCGAGGTGTCATAGTAGACAGTGAATCCTTCTTCTCCTTTTGGTAACGTCAAAATTGGTGCTGATACCAAACACTCCTTGAGCTTCTGAAAACTCTTTTCATAGGACTCTTCCCAATTGAACTTATCTTTCTTTCTTGTCAATTTGGTCAATAGGGCTACTATCTTAGAAAAGTCCTATAAGAATCTATGATAATATCCTACCATGCCCAAGAAACTTCGCACTTCTAAGACTGTTGTGGGCCTTGGCTAATTTGCTACTGCTTTAAATTTCTTGGGAGCAACTTGAATTCCTTCCTTACTTACTACATGTCTAAGAAAGTTGACAGACTCCATCCAAAATTCGCACTTAGATAACTTAGCATAGAGTTAGTGATCACGTAACATTTAAAGCATGATCCTCAGATGTTCTTCATGTTCCTCTTTATTCTTTGAGTAAATCAGGATGTCGTCGATGAACACGATCACGAACTTGTCAAGGAATGGCTTGAATGCTCGATTCATCAAGTCCATGAAAGTAGCAGGAGCATTCATCAAACCGAATGGCAAAATCGTGAACTCATAGTGTCCATATCTAGTACGGAAAGCAGTCTTGCAGATATCTTCTCCTCGGATCTTTAGTTGATGATAGCCAGACCTTAAGTCTATCTTGGAGAAGTGACTAGCTCCTTGCAGTTAATCAAAAAGATCATCGATCCTCGGCAATGGGTATCTATTCTTTACAGTGACTTTGTTGAGTTGACGATAGTCGATGCACATTCAGAACGAGCCATCTTTCTTCTTTATGAACAACACTAGAGTGCCCCATGGAGAACTGCTTGATCAAATGAAGCAGATCATGCAATTTCATCTTTAACTCCTTCAGCTCCATTGGTGCCATACAATATGGCGGTATTGATATCGGTTGCATATCGAGTAGCAATTCGATATTGAACTTAATCTCACGATCAGGGGGTAATCCAGGTAAATCTTCTGGAAAGACATCCATGAACTCATCCACCACTAGAATGCTCTCGTCATGAATGGCAGCTTCTTTACTAGTGTCGACTATGTGGGCTAGATACGCTTGGCATCCTTTTCTTAACATCCGCCTCGCTCTCAAGGCCGATATCAAGTTCAGAGGATTCTCATTCCTATCTCCTTGATACACAAACTCCTTCCCATCTCTAATTCAAAACTCAACAAGTTTCTTCCTACAGTCGATATGAGCTCCATGCTCATACAACCAGTCCATCCCTAATATCACATCAAATTCTAGTACGTCTAATTCTAGCAACACTACTGAAAGTGTTTGTCCGTTAATATCTGCATCATAGCCCTTATACTTATACTTTACATCCATCACTTCCCCTAAAGGAGTTGCTATTAGTAATGCTTCACTCATCAATTCCTTATCTATACCCAAGTACTTAGCAAAACAAGGCGACACAAAAGAATGGGTAGCACTAGAATCAATTAAACATTTTGCGCTAGAACTTTGGATGGGGATACCTTCTTCTTTCAAATCACACTAGATAAATATTCCTCCTCTAACTATATTCAATATCTTTATAAGTGATAGAGAAATTCCTACCTTTCTTGCTATTCTAGTGTATATGATAATATCTAAACCCCAAATTCCTTAATATACTTCATTTACTTCATATCGTATACTTATGCATATATAATGTAACTGATTATTTCATTCTCCTATTGATCATTACTAATTATCATTTATCTTTCTATGACATCAATCACAATTATCATTTAATAACTCCATATAATTCATTTATCAAACTATAGCAACATGTAAGCATTTCATACTTCATAACATTATACCTATTAACCTTTAATCTCAGTTGGATCTTTCTTTTGACTGTATAGGTGCAGAGGCAGCATTCGATGCAGTGTCTGATATAACATCATCATTAGCCCTAACGGATTGGGCAACTGTGCGAACCTTCTTCTTGGGAGGCATTCTGTCTATCATAATAAGGGAATTTAGTACTAATCCCCTATCCTAACCCATTTAATCTCCCCTTATCCTAGCACACATTATCATGCATTTGCCATGTCACATCATTAAGCATATGTCATGTATAAATCGCATATCACATAGTTTTGCACATATCACATATCATAATCATATAGCATATATCTCATAATATCACAATATATCATAATAATGAAGGAAATCATCTCATCCTAGGTAACTAGGCAATCAAGGAAAATCATTCATATCATATAAAGTGTTATGCCATTACGTCGATCATCATATCTACTCGACCTAGCTATCGTGTCCACCTCCAGAGCAATCAAGAGCGATATGGCCACTGTTGCCACATCGATAGCAAAGAAGATCTCTATCTTGATGGCGATTAGCTGAAGATGCAGACCTCACTGGTGAGTAATCTCCTCCATGCTCAACAATCCTTGACCTAAGTTGCTCCATATCCTCTCTTAGTGCATGAATCATGACCTTAAGATGTCGATTTTCCTCCTTCAAGTATGAATAGTTATCCTGCAATTTTTGAACCTTACTATATACCCAATTAGGATTTAAGCGCTCCTCGGGGTCCTCCTCTTTGTCAAAGGTCTTCTCTTTCATGGGGTGAATCACAGTTACAACTTTCTCAAGCATCTTTGGCCAAGTCCTCTTACAAGTCACACGGGGGGCCCTAGGTCACAGTCCTTGAGCAGGCGTAATCTTATTGGTCATCTGCCAGAAGAATCATAAGGCAAGCAAACAATAACAAGGATTACTAAAATCTACTAGGATTTCATTGAACTATGCTAGCGATAGACTGCAAGTGACATGACAGGAAAATTCCTATGCTCTAGGATTTTACTTAAGCAACTCATATAAAGCAAGCCTAAACTAGACTTTTAAAAACTACGGCTCTGATACCACCTTTGTCACATCCCAACCTTAGAGATATGACGTTCCTAGAACATGGGGAGACATAAGGTCACCCACACCCATAGAACCCACTTACATATAACAAATCATACTTAGGATCTTACCAAACCTTTTACATTAACTCATTTAAAACATTTAGATGAATACCATAAATTGCGGAAGACTTAGGATAAATCATTACATATAAAATCCATAAGAAAAATAACATATATATATATATATATATATATATATATATAAGTATCAATCAACAATTCCCAAAGCATCTAATGACAAGAATTCATAAAATTGTATTATTGATAACTCGAACAAGGAATTCCCCAAGCGAAGTAGAATGCTTGAGCCATCACCTTGCCTCCTCACATTTGCTCACCTGGAACCACACAAGGAAAAAGGGGTGAGATAGATGATCTCAATGAGTAAACAAAAAGGCACATACATTATCACAAATTCCTTTGAAAGTAAACACATAGCTTATACATATAGTTCATGATTTATAACTCATGAATCAGGTTGCAATTTAGCAAAGGTTCAATTTGGCAAGTTTGCAGAAATCACACTTATAACACATAGTGAGTGAACGCTATTGCTCTATCACTTGAACACATAGAGGAGAGGTGGCCTTATACCAAATTCCAACTCCCATCACGTAGAAAGCATGAAGCTTATTAGGCCCCACGGCTAGAACCGCCCCTTCTAGTTAAGGTGGATACACTACCCCTATCCATCGGGTTAAGACTGTGTGCATAGGTTCCGATGATTACCCGCATCGGCACGAGGATTTTGCATAAAGTGTAAAGGTACCATAGCTAGAGCTAATGGTAATCACAATTGAACAATATCACAAAAGACAACAATAACATGTATTTCAATAACAATAGTGGTTTAGCTTTCAAACAATGATACAATGATAGTGTAGTTCCAGAAAGAATACAAGTTAGGGTGTTAATCACATGAATTTCTCATTGGATAACAAAATAATTTTGGACCAACTGTCCCTTAGCAACCCAAGCTTGACTAATATTTAAAATAGAAAGAACTTGGGTTTCAAAGATCACAAAGGTTCACATAACAATATATCACATTCTTGTAACACAACAAAATGTTATTTACACTTATAACATGAATACGATGTTTACTCACACTTGTAACAAGAACACTGTGTTTACTCACCTTGGGGTTCCTTTACTCCTAGCACACATAGTCCCTTTTGCACTTGTAAAGCTCCTCAAACTCTAACATAATATTTCATTTAATACTTAGTATTTATTTGCTCATGATGCTCCTATCCCATAACTACCCCATTCACATATAGAATACACATACACTTAGAGTTCACATATAGGTGTACTCCTCACTTGTACATGGCACGTTGTCTTTAAAAGTCTTGCATACTTAGGCCTTATAGGCTCATATGAAAACATATTGCAATCATATCAATACCTTTGTAAGGTCATCACCATATTATTACCTCAATATCAATTCACTTTAATAATTAACTTAGTTCACTTCACACTTTCATACATGTCAACTTGACAATTAACCTTTCACGCGTCATGCTTAACTCTTATGATCCCTTTCACTTCATTAACTCATAACCATATGTTCATCATAAAGTCATCATGACATCTAGTTCCAAATTTCCTAATCACATTTGCATTCTAATCACCATATAAGATTAAGATATCTTAAGTATACCTTAAGTATACCAAAATGCATTTAAGCTTATCTAGGACCATACCTTCAATTAACATGCAACTTCATCATTTATTATACATACATACATGTCAACAATCATCAACACACATCACATAAAATTTATAAACATTTGGACAAAATTGTTCATGTAGGCCAAATGCATCATTAAGGTAAAAACTAAATTCTTCTTCTTTTTGTACTTTTCGTCTATTTTAAAAATATGTAAAAACATGGTTTGAACCAAGATTTTTCATGTAAACATAACAAAAATCATTTTAGAACTTAAATCCATAAGAATCGGCCACCATTGGTGTTATTAATATATAAAAATTCAACCTTTTGCATTATAGAACACAAAACCATAAGTTTTCTTGTTTTTGGTATTTTTCGGTCATTTAAAAAATATGCAAACGAGTTGTTTAAACCATTATTTTTCATTCAATCATAGAATATATCAGTTTAGAACACATTCCTTCATGAATCAGTAGCCATAAATAGGGTTTATACAAAAAATTTCTAAGTTTAATGGCTTAGGTGAAAAATCATGAGTTTCCGCGCTTTCCGCGCATTTCATTCATTTCAGCGATAAACAGACACATGATTCAAATCATTATTTTTCATCTAAACAAAACAAATATCATATTAGAATACTTATTCAAACAAATCGGCAGCCATATGAGCATGAAAGAATAAAATTTTCCAACTTCCAAGTTCTAACATGAAAACCTTGAATTCCTTTGTTTTTTGAAACTTTTCGGTCATCGCAGAAATATGCAGAAATATTATTTAATCCAATATTTTTCATCCAAAAAAATAAAAAATCAGTTTAGAATACAACCATGCACAAATTGCCCCCCTTATGATGTTTATGCAATAAAATTGTGGTTTTAATTTATAGAATTCACCTTTGGAGAAATCTTACGGAAAGAATCGTGTTTTCGGTAGAAAATAAATTTTCTCTCTCAAAAATTCACTCAAACAGAATTGAATCTGTAGAAATTAGTAATCAAACAGTTCAAAATAATTTTTCCATAATTTATTTCATAGAAATCAGTTTAGAAATTGAAAGAGAATAAAAACTTACGATTACGGTCACAAAATCGCGAAACGGTAAGGTGTTTTCAATATTTCAGTGGAGAGAAATATTTTAAGAGAATTTTCTACCAAGATATAGAAAGAATAAAAGAATGGCTGCTTGAAACCCTTGTTTGGCCGAAATTTAGAATAAATATTAAGGTTGGAGTGGAATTTCCACTAATACCCTTAATGAATTAGGTTAGGAGGATTTTGGTGTAGTGGGCTTTTGGGTATTTGGACTTTTCCTTTAATTTTTTGGCTGAATAAGGATTAAAATAAAAATAATATTTTCCTTATTAATTCTGGAACATTTCCCCCAAAAATATTTATTTAAAAATATTTTAAAAATACCCATAAAATTATTTTATGCTTCTTATGCATAAAAATTCATTTTATTTGAAATAAATTCTTTTATGCAAATGCACTTCATATAAATCATTTATTTCACAATATCAACACATATTATGCATATTAAAATTAATTTAATATGCCACATACTCATCAATCGCTTAGATCACCAATTTTCACATAAGCGCACACTTAACCTTATTAGTTCTAACTTAAGCAATTTATCACGAAAATTCCTAGGGTGGGTGTGGGTTATTACAAGTGGTTGAGGTTGTTGAGCTCTTACTTCCTCTAGTTGGTGATGTAATTCTTGAATCTCTTGCCTCATAGCTTGCACTTCCTCACTAGAGACTTGCTCGCTAACTTGAAACCTCTGTCTTACTTGCGGGGGTCCTTGTGATCCTGTTTGAGCCACACTTTCACCATCTGGCTGAGCCCTAGCAGCTCGTGCAGTAGCTCCCATAGTAACTTTAATTCTATTTCGTGCAATGTTAGTGACAGCACGTACGTTATCATGCTTCCTCTTAGGTGCCATCTATAGTTATCATAAACTAGTTCAAGGTCAATATGTCATAATGTCTTAACTTATTCTAATGCTAGCATACACATATGTCAAATCATACTATAACCATATACATAGGCTTATATACTTGTGCTTATCATTATTGTCAATAGCATGCTTTTATTCTATAATTACAATAGACCAATGAATCAATCCAATAAAGAAAAACTCTTAATGAAAGAATCAAAAATAATAAATAAATCAACATCCTACTCTAGCATGCCATATCATAGTCAACTATTTTATCAATTAAGTAAAAACTAAATAATATCATAACCAATAATGGAATCACTCCTATGGTGCTCTAAGTGCACGTGGTCTAGCTCTAGCAATAGAGTCTGTAGTTCGCTCGAGTAAATAGCGTATAGGAGCGCATGCAAAAATGGGGCAGAATAGTTGTCCTCGTCCACATCTTTCACATCTCAAATTTCCATATCAAAGCTGCCTAGAGGCCTGTGAGACTCTCACATCAGGAGTAGATTGTCTTGAGATGCGAGTAATCCCGATTCCAACATTCTCTAGATCTTGTCTTAGCTGCTCAATCTCCAATTGGACTCCCATGTTTTGATGCACTAACTCAAGATTTTGTCTCTTGAGCATCTCTACCTCTTCTTGCAAGGCAATCACTTCTCCTTTACACAGCTTGAACTCTCTAGTCAATGCCTCCCATGGATCCTCAGGGTCAAGCTGTAATTCAATAGGTATCGCCTCCTTTGGGTCCTCTTCGAGGTCCTCCTTAGGATCCTCCTCCAGGTCCTCATCCACTGAATCATCATCAATCACAATCACAGGTGGAGGTTCATCATGATCACGTCTCATCCTCTTAGGTCTGGGTCCTCGAGCAGCAGTCTATGAAATAAACACATAACACAAAAATAAAACACAGTAATACATATATGACAACCTAAACTTGTGATTAACGCTGAATTTTTCCTAATGAATCACTTCAATGACAGTAATGAATCCTATTGCTCCGAGGTAATCTTAAATTCCCATGAAATCTTAAACCTAAGGCTCTGATACCACCTTTATCACACCACAACTTAGGAAGCTATGACGATCCTAGGACACAGGAAGACATAAGGTCACCCACACCCATAGAATCCTTAGCTTATGTAAAATTACTTATCAAATACCCATATCATATTCAATTAAATAATAACTTATAAAATTTGCGAAATAGGCCTATAAACTTCTTACATCTTAAAAATAGTTCTTATAAACCAAAGTAAAAGGAAAATATTTGAAGATAACTCAATAAAATAGAAGTCCAAATAATCACAAACTTAAAACCATAAAACATCAATTTTCGATCGATTCTCAAGTACTTCGCTTATTAACCTCGGAGCACTAAACTAAAGTTCACCAATACAAATGAATAAAGAGAACTCTATTATCTTATAGGCAAAGCAACCACTCAAGTGGAGGAACAGGCTTGAGTTAGTTACCTTGATCAATCTTGCCATCCTAAAATATCTAAACATAGAAAAGGGTGAGTAAAAGACTCAGTGAGAGTAGATGCACACATAGGGTATGTAAGAAAATAAACATGGGCTCAATAACATAGCTTGGTTGTAAAAATGAGGAATAAACAACAAGGTAGCAAAAACAACTTATAACTTATATTAACTTAGGAGTAGGGGCTATTGCCTTCTCTACTCAACTTATAGCATAAGACTGATCAAATCCTAAGGCTAGCAATATTGGACCCCTACTAGCTGAGGTATGGATACTTTGCCTTATCCATGGGCATACCTTATGCACAAGTCCAATGTTCACCCCACATTGAGAAGGGGTGTTTCTGTAGGCTTGGAAAAGTAAACAATAACATATACATAGCAAGAGTTTAACTATATTAGGACTCTTATGAAAGAGTCCTACTTAGCTTGAAAGACATGGTTTAAGGTTCACAGTGTCATTACATGTCATAATATAGCTTAATGTGAGTTTTGGGTTCAAACAATCAACTTAAGAGAGAGTCCTACTTAATGTGGGACTCTTAAGCAAACATAGCTTATGAAATCATAGTCAATTAATGGACATGGAATAATAAAGGAAATCATTCAATCTCAAAAAAACAATTTCATATTTACAAAGAAATAAGAGTGTGCATTACAACTCACCTTAAACTCTTGTGCTCCTAGTTAACCAAGCTAAGTGGACCGCAAGGCTTAAACCTCTTTAACCTCTACAGCATAAATCAAATAGTTCTTATTTAATTCATAAAGTCAATAACTTATCATGTTTATGCATATTCTTACTTAACTTAAATGGTTGACTTGAACTAGGACTTCTAATCCCACCATGAATTTTTGATCAAACAAAGTCAACCTTTAATATTTTTCCTTATTTTGACTTTTAATCTTGATGATTTAATGTTTTAGTATTATTTTAATATATTTAATAATATGTTTAATTCATCTTAGGTTATGGTCAAACTTTTGACTTTGACTTCTTAAGGTCAACCTTATACTAAAGGTACACCCTAATGAAAGTCTTAATATTTGACTTGTTCATACTAATTGACTTCATAAATTTTTAATTTATTTATTTATTTATATAATTATATCCTTAATTCGATGTTTATATTTAATTTATTTAGAAACTCAATTCTTACGTCTAGAGTTCACCCCTTAAAAGATTTCAACTCGCCAACTTTCAATTGCTTGTGTTCTTATTATCAATTTCAAATTTTATTGCTTAATTATTTAATTAATTTATTTAATTACATAATTTTAATTAAAACTAGGCTTAATTAACTTAAATTGGAAAGTTCCCAAATTTAAATTGTTCATAGATGTTTAAGAACATTTTTAAAATTCCATTTTGGATTTCTCAATAATTCAAACTCGGATTTTACTTCCAACAATTTCTATGTTCAATTGGTTCTAAACTCAACCAAAATTTACTAAAAAAAACAAAAATTACAGAACTTGGGAATTAATTTCCCCTTCTAGGCTGAATGGTTCTTGCATAATTTTTATTTTTTTTTTCAATCACTCATGTTCTTTATAATCAACCATACTTTTGTTCGCAATCAACTCCCTTTTTCATTCCTAGGCACAATTCTTTTCTTAATTCAACAAATACCTATCCTATTCTACTAATTAATTCAATCCAACACCACATTGCCATGATTTATAAACATTTTTAATTACTGTAAAAAAAATCAAAATAAAAAATTAAATTGAGAAAATAATTCTTCTCACCTTAATTCACAAGGATAATTTCACTCCCCTTCTACTAGCCTTAGCCAACCTTTCCAAGATTGAACAACAAAAATTTTAATTTTTTTTTTATAGCAGATATAGAAATAATCAGCCCATAAAAATTAACAAGATTTAATTTAGAGAAATTTTACCTTGTAAAAATCTTGCTTCTTTGTTGTTGATTCTTGAATTGTTTGAGAGAAAAGGAAGAAGAAGAAGATTTTTTTTTTTCTTTTAGAGAAATGGGGTGGTATGTACAAAAATTGAAGAGGGGAGGGCGGCTGCTGGTTACTAAATATTCTAGGGTTTTTTTTTTTTAATTTTATTAATTTTCAAAAATAAAATACCAATTTTTTGGTTTTGGTGGCAATTTTCTTATGCTTCTGTTGAGAATTTAGAAAAATGCTCAACTGGACTTTGCTTCCAAATATTCTTAACTTTCATTTGGTATATTTATTTACAACTTTGGTCAAATAACCAAAATACCCCTGATTAGTGGTAGCTGCTAGAATTATTTTCGGTATTTTCGTGATAACTTTTCCGTTTCTTATTCTTTTTCTTTCAAATGAAAGGCATTGCATTTTATGTAATATTTGGCATTTATTTTTAGTATTTTTTTGATTTTTAACTCAAATACCCCTGGTCCACTGTCTTAGGGTCAAAATGACAAAAAATACCCTAATAGTCAAAACATCCCCTATTACTATCCTAACTTGTTCCTTACATTATTAAGCATCTTAAAACATATTTTGAACATAAAATAAGTCACATTATACCATACTTAATGCACATTAGATCTTATAATTGCTATCTTTAAGTAGGGTGTTACAATTTCCCACCAAAACTTCAAATTAGTTATAGAAATATGAAATTAGCATAACATAAAACCTATGTGATCATTCATTTATAAAAATCTAGCATTAAAACACCAAGTTTCCCTTTTAACTAGGTTTATTCCCCTGGGATTTTCAAGTCTCAAATCAAGTCCCTAAAATTCTTTTTAACACTTTAAAATCATTTTTCATCATTTAAAATAACCATAGATGCATTCAATTAGAATTTGAAAAACTTTCTTGTCAAGTTCTTCCTATTGGCCAAATTCAATACCTAGTAGATTTAAGTGATTTTCATGCTTTCTTTACCTATCTTCACATTAATTCTTTATTTTTCTAGGGAAATCTCCATATTTCATCTAAGAACATCCAAAACTACATCTTATACATGCACACCCTTGTGGCCAAATTTATGTATATGGTGTAGGAGAAATTTTGTGCAAGTAAAATGCTAAAATCATACTTAGAACATAGAAAGGAAAGAATGAACAAGATTTCTTACCTTGGGTAACTTTTATTTGTTAAGGTTCCTTGTTGATGTTGGTGTAAAGAGAGTTTTCTTTTAGTTAACGTGAAGCTTATGGTGTAGAGATTTGTAAATAGTGCACAAAAGATGAATTAACATATATGTATGATAGGTTAGATGGTGAGGATTTGATTGAGCTTAATCTAATGGCTAAGATTGATCTTAATAGATGGCTATGATCTATGTTATGGCCAAGATTTCATCAAATCAAGTGATGTTCATCATGCTAAAAGGATGCATTTAGTCAATTTTGTAGGAAGACTAAAAATTCAACTTGGTTAAGGATTTGACTTAGGTCAACTTTGGTTGCTACAAGTCAAATTTTATGGCTCCATCTCTACAACATCAATTCTTATTTGTCTTGGGCCAACTATTCTAGCTCATATGTTTTGATGGTCACTCACTCTTAGGCCCATAGCCCACCCACCCCCTATTGGGCTTGGGCCTTTGATGTTCCAAAACCCATTAACAAGCCCATAAGCCCATTAATATACTTGGAAATTTTTTCTTTTAACTTTCTTTCTTTCCTTTCACATTAACTTTCAAATTTGTATTCTCTAACTTCTTCATATTCATTATTAATTACCATATAAACTCTATTTAATTCATCTAGCACAATTGATCATAATAGAATCATAACTAGGCAAACATTTCACATGATGTCATAAAGTTCCTAACTGATTCCCTTTTTATTTCTATACTATGCTAACCTTCAATAATCTAATCCTCTAGTATCAATTAGTAACTAGAATGAGCTGTGAAATCTTTAGGTATTACACATGCTTAGTTGAATCCATTGGGAAGAGAAGAAAAGAAATTACACAACTTCTTGGCAAGAAAGCACAAGATGCATACTAAGAACAAAAAAATGAGTAATTAAACATGAATTTTTACCTTGAAAACTCTTAGTTTAATATTTGGAAAACGTTGACCTAATATTTGAGAGAATTTTATTAGGGTTTGTATTTTTTTTTTTCTTTGGTGGTTAGAAAATGAAGAAATGGGAGAATGAGATGAATATATAGACAGGTTGGATGGTTAGGATTTAATCTTGTCATTTTGGATGGCTATGATTTAATCTTGATGAATGGTTATGATTTTACTTCAATGGATGGCTAAGATTTATTTTAAATGGATGGCTATTATGGTTGGAAGAAGCAAATGTGATCTAGAGTGGTAATAGTCAATTTAAATTAGTAATTTAAATGTAGAGATTTTGAATTCAAATAATTCATTTTTAATTGGTAAAAAATGATGGCTAATTAGCCAAAATTTTTTACTAACTCTCCCATTTACCATAATTTAACTTGGTTAAATCAATTTTTACTTCTAATTGTACCTTATTAGGCATAGACTTGGAACCTTAAGCCACCTATAAGCCCATTACTACATACTTTACTACTTAGTAACTTTTATATTTATTTTTTTACTTCATACCAATTTTTAATTCACTAATATATCTGCATTTTCTATACTTTCTTATATTAATTCTATTTACTTTATCCATACACTTATGCATTTTATAGTGCCATAAAATAATCAAGTAGGTCAATTAGTGTTATAGTGTTTTAAGACAAGCTAGCAGGCTAATAAATATTATAGTGTCTCATAATATGCAAGTAGGTCACTTAATGTCATATACTAGCAAGTAGGTGAAAGCAAGTAGGTTAGATAGTTTCAATGGGCATCCTAAGATAGTAGGTCAAATAATATCACTAGTAATTTAAGCTAGCAGGTCAATTAGTACTACAAGCATATTAAGCAAGTAGATCGATTAGGTTACATATGAAGGAATATTGGGCACAAATTAAGTGGAGGCAACGTGGTGGGTGAAATTTCAAAAAATTTAAAATTTCACTTTCACCCAAATGAGTCCAATAATCATTCAAGAAATCTACTAATTAGTGTGTAAAACACATAAGAAAGAAAATAGATCAAATGGTAATCAAATTACCTCTTGAAGCCTATAAAGTTTAATTCTTCTTTCCTCTTTGAAAGCTCCCCAAATGTTGAGCCTCTAGATTGTCCACACCAAGCTCCACCTCCATGGCACACTTTGATTTACTTAAATGTTCTTGATTCTCTCTTTTAGTAGTCCAATTGAATATAAGATCTTCTAACACAAATCCTTGGTGATTTGATTTCTTCTTATTGCTATGGATTGATCTTTTCAATACAAGAAGCCTTTGTTCTTTCATAAAGAACAAAGAACAAGAAATATGAAGAACTCTTCTTCTTTTTCTTTTCTCTTAAGATTTAGTAACTAGGGCTTCTTTTAGAAAAGACGTGCATAAAAAACCCCCTATTTTACAACATCATTTGCCTTTTATATAGCTAACAACTATCTTGTTAATTAGGGGACAAATTAGATATTTAATTTGCTTTATGCCTTAGGGTTAAATAAAAAAGACTATATTACCCTTTAGGGTCTTATGATTATTGACCTTGGTGCACTTTCTCTAACCCCTAAACTCATCATATGGGCTTTAGGGTTATAGAAATTCTATAACCCCTAAATTGCCTCTTTCCATTTCTTAAATAGGCTTGGGCTATTTAGGGTTTTGTCGAAAGCTCAAAATTAATTCTTTTAACTCATCCATAGTTTTAATTAATTTAATCCTTCTCATTTATATCATATATAAATTAGGATTTAATTAATAAGAAATAATTTTGGATTTAAACTTCAAGACATGCTAGGATCTTTGTAAATTTAACTATAAGTTCAATCCTTTTACCATTAATCAATTAATCAAACACTTTAATTAATTATTATGGTAAACCTTTTATTCTTGGAAGGTGAATACTTTTGGGTGTGTGACTTTCTAGGTTCATGTCTAATTAGCAATGGGATTGAGAAAATACTTTTCTCTACTAATGTGAAATCTCTATTTCACCCTTCGTCCTATAAGTCATGAGTGATGCAAGCATTGCATATCATGACTACTTAATTAGAATGAATTTGAGTGTTTAATTACTTATTCATTTTATGGACCATTGATCATAATTAACGTACATTAAAATCTCTTTATTATGAAATCCCAATCTTAGCTAAGGTCATAGATTTGTCAAACCCTAGTATACTTCGATCATATGTCTATATCTTGATTCTAATTCTTGGTATAATTGATTCCTACTAGAAACACTTTTTAATGAATCTTTACTACCTTGGCCAAGGATTTGATTATCAAGAATAATCAGATGGCATAAGATTTTTTTCTTATTTATTCAAGTTAATGAATTCTCTCTTGGTGATCACTTACCTTTATATATAACTAGTTAGAACTATCACATACCATATACCAATACTTGAATAGCATTGGTATGTAAGTAGTAATAAATTCTAAGGACCGACGAATGAGATACAATGTCCCTTAAGTTAAAGGACTCTATGTATAATTATGACCGAGATGATGATTTATTGGCTAGCAATAAAACTTCGTGTTATCATCATCTAACATCATAGTTCAATCATTCATCATATGAATATCCACATATTTATATCGACAACATTTGTCAAATAGTACGATGCTCATTGTCTTTATAATCATAAGTATCACATACTAATTATAGATTATAAACAGAGGTGATGGTCTTTCAGAATTAATGATGCCCAATGATTAATCCTATGATAATGAACATTTTAAAGTATTTGTTTAAGAATGATCTGCCATCCATATTCTCAACACTTGAGAATAGATCCTCTTTTGAAAAATACTTATGGACTTCAAATATACATTTAATACAATGGAACAATTTCATTTATGAACATATATTTTATTGCCATTTAGGGATAATGTCATACATTTACATAACTTATACATTACTCTAGGGCATATCCTCTAATAATCTCCTACTTGCACTAGAGCCAATTAGTGCAATATCAAAGTCCCAGCTTCTCAAAATAAAATTCTAGTTGTTACTAACTCATTACTTTAGTGAGTGGATCTGCTGTATTTTCAGTTGATACTATTTTTTGCTTGGCTATCTCGCCTTTCCCAATTATTTCTCTGATAATATGATAATGTGTTTTCAATTATTAATCCTATGATAATGTGTTTTGTCATAATTTTATCTCATTTTTGGTTCTTTTAATTGTTAATTTATAGTTTATTTTATGATGCTTTTAATGTGTTTGTTAAGTTATTTTTAGTTGCATTAATAATTAAAAAAATGGAAGAGACTTGGGCTAAATTGGATAATTCGGTAGAACGTTGCATGACATGGTAGGAGGAATGTCATTGCGGTATAAATGAAGGCCCAGCGCCATGTAGCAAATCCCAGCGCCACACAGCGGCCTGTCTCCTGCAGCCAACAAGCCCAGCAGCATTCGCCGACATCCCCCAGTGCCCTGCAGCAGCTTCCTTCCTACTGCCTGCTTGTCCTAGTGCCTAGCTAGCTTCCCCAGCACCCCATTGCATGACCTTTGAGCAGTTAATGAAGATTTTCTAAAATTTCAAGGATTTTCATTCCTAAATTATTTTAGGAAAGTAGTAACTAAATAAAAAGCTTTGTTGTTATAAATAGGGATGTCTAGAAAAAAAAGAGGAGGCTTGATCTTGATTTTGGATTTTTGGGAATTTTGGGAGATAATATCTTCTCTTCCAATTTTTCTCTTTTCTTAATTTTATTTTAGTTTTTAGATTTCAACACTTAGAGGAGAATTTTGTTCTTGGGAATTCCTTTGTGAAGATTCAAGAGATTGAATCAGATAAAACGGATTGATTAGCGTAGTTTAATTCTTATTTATAATTCTTTTGGATTATTGAATTGATAGAATTGATTTGATGAATTCTTTTGATTATAATAAGATTATGATGATTTCTTTATTTCCCATGAGCTAATTTCATCCTTATCTAGGGTTTGTATGATGTGTTCATGATATGAAACTGAATATAATCCCTTTCGATTATTTTTATTATTCCTAATTGAATTGATTAATTGTTCGACTTAGGTTTTGAATGAAGGAACAAGAGTTCAAGTTCAATTCCAGAAATCATTCCTTTAGGATCTTAAAATGAATTAGAAATATAAGTTTTAAGATTATGCTTTAGTTTTTGATATATGATTTGATAGAATGATTTCTATGAATGCGATTGCTAATAGATTGATTTTTATTCTTTGAATTGTTAGAAACTAAGGCTTTAGAGTAATCAATTAGGTATTTTCATGAACATATGGGATTGATAAATTGAATACAAACCCTAGGCATCATTCATTCATTATTTTAAAACTTATTACATCTTAATCTACATTTTCTTTTAATTTCTTGTTTTGCAATTATTTCTTTTCAAAACATTCAACTATTTTCATTTAATTTGCTTTCAACTGAAACAAATATTTCCATTTGCAATTCCTTGAAAGATACGGCCTTGGGTGTTTTCAATATACTACAATTGCCCTGTATACTTGCAGGTCACTTTTTGACAAGTTATTTTGAGGCGAACAATAGCACCTTTCTATGTGTTTGGATTTTTGGTGAGACCTTGGTTCATTTGCTTGAGCTATAGCTCTATTGTTATCGCAGTAAACAGGAATCGCCAACTTAATCGTAGGAACCACTCTAAGTTTTGTTACAAACTTTCAAATCCAAACAGCTTCTTTTGTAGCATCAGATGCAGCAATATACTTGGCTTTTATAGTTGAACCTATAGTAGTTGATTGCTTGGAACTTTTCTAGCATATTGCTCCTCCATTACTAGTGAAAATTGATAGCAGTATGTGCCCTAGGAGCCATATAATAGTTATGTAATAGTAGACATTAATTCCCAATGGCATAATAAATATATTCATAATGTGAAAAGAGTTTCATATTATTGAATATAGTCCTCAAGTATTTGTAAGAGGATCTATTCTCAAGTGTTGAGACTATGGGAGACAGATAGCTCTTGTACAAATATTTTAAATATGTTTATGGTCATAGGATTAATGACTAGGCATCATTAATTTTGGAAAACCATTACCTCTGTTTGTTTTCTATAATCAATATGTGATATAGATGATTATAGAGGTGGTGAGTCTCATGCTCCTTGACATATGATGCCGATACAAATATGTGGATATTCATAGGATGAATAGTTAAACTATGACTTTAGATAATTATAATATTGGGTTTCACTACTTGTCAATTATTTATCATCTAGGTCATCATAGTGCATATAATCCTTTGACTTGAGGGATACTATATCTTATACATAGGTGGTTAGAATTTATTACTGCTTACATAGATGTACTATTCATGTACGCATATATGGCATGTGATGGTTCTAATTTGTTATGTATGGAGGTAAGTGATCGCCAAGATAGAATTCATTACCTTGAGTAAACAAGGTTAAGATCCTATGCTATCTAGTTATTCTTGATAACTAAAGCTCCTAGCTAGGATAGATAGATTCACTAGAAAGAATTTCTAGTAAGAATCTAATCTCATCAAGAATTAGAACTGAGATAAGGACATAGAATTAAGGCACATTAGGGTTTGACATAAACCATTACCCTAGCTGAGATTGGGATCTTTAATGAAAGGATTCTAGTGCATGATGATTTATGATCGATAGTCCATGTGATGTTTAAAGTTATCAACTATAAACAGTCATTTCTAATTAGGTAGTTGTGATATGGAATGCTAGCTGTCACTCATGACTTATGAGACTAAGTGTGAAGTGGGAATTTCACATTAGTAGAGAAAAATATTTTCTCATTCCCATTGCTAATTAGACATGAACTTAGAAAGTCACACATCCAATAGTGATCACCTTCCAAGTGTAAAAGGTTTACCATAATAATTAATTAAAGTGTTTAATTAATTGATTAGTGGTAAAATGATTAAACATATAATTAAATTTACAAGGACCCTAGCATGTCCTGATGTTTAAACTATGAAGGTTTCTATTCAATTAAATCTTATTTTGTATATGATGCGAATGAGAAAGATTAAATTGAAAATTGATTTGGACTAAATCAAAGACTTAATTTTGAGCTTAGTGAAAACTCTTAACACATGAGATGTGGCCTAAGCCCATATGTGATACGAAAAGTGGCAATTTAGGGGTTAGAGAAAATTCACTATTCATAAGCCTATGTAATGGTTTTAGAGGTTAGATAATTTTCTACTAAGGTTAAACTTGTTATGACATCTTTTGGCTAGTGGAAATGTCCATTTTTCCTTTAAAGGATAAAATTGTCATTTCACTATTTGAAAAAGCAAAGTTCAACTTTGCCCCTTCACCTAATGATGAGCTAAAAGAACATGTAAGGGCATTTAAGTCTTTATGAAGACTTAAGGGTTAAGTCTTTGAAAGATATAAAACCTAAGAGCTTTTATGTTGCAATATATGTTGAACATCATTTTTAAGATTTAGAACATCTTAGAGAGACAAGTTGAGAGAGAGAAAGAAAATGAAGAAAATGTTTCTTCAATTTTTCTTTTGATCTTCAATTCTCTTCTTTGTTATTTATGAAAGAACAAATGCTTGCAAATTGAAAATGTATTTAGTCCAAAATAAACTAAAGAGAAACTTTAACTTCCTAAAGGTTTTTGAGGGAAAATCTTGAATCAAATTGAGCTACCAAGAGAGTGATTCAAGAACACCAGAGAAACCAAGAGGAGACTTAAAGGTGAGCTAGGTATAGATGATTTAGAGGCTTCACACTAGGGAAGCTCTTTAATAAAGAAAGAAGGAACCTACAAAAGGTAAGTTGATTACTCTTCCTTCTTCTTTCTATGTATATGTGTTTTACACACAAATTAATTGATTACTTGAATGAATTTTGGACTAAAATTGGGTGAAGTGAAATTTTAAAATGTTTGAAATTCACCTCACCACCTTCTTTCCACTGTGTTTTGCTCAACCATTTCTTTAATTGGTATTAGAGCCACTTAATTTCTATGTAAAACCATTGTATATGTTGTTTTAGAGGTTTTTGATTTGGTTGAAAAGGAGTTGGTGCACAAATGTTATGCTATCAGACATAGAATTTACGCCTTTGAATCAAGAATCACGACCGCGATTAGAAAATCGTGATCACGAATTTAATGTTACGCCTATGAACAAATGGATTAGAATAAATGTCATTTAGGTTAGTTTAGGAAAGTTGAGACTGCGACTAGTATTTCATGCTCACGAAACTTGAATCGTGACAACGAAGGTCGTGACAACGAAGGTGGTCGCAATTTGCTCTACGTCTCCACCCAACTTAAATTTTTTCCAAAATTGGTTAGGATGAATTTTTTAATCAAATAATTTTCTATGACTTAAAATATGATTTTAAGCTATAGAAACATTAAATATGTGATATTCAATATGGATATTTTGGAAATGTTCTGAAATTTGGAAATGTTCTAAAGATGAACAACATATCTATAAATGCAATTGTTGTATATATATGTTTTGTTGTTCTTTGAGAGGCATGAATGATTGATCATGGATTAGAAACCATAATGTATGATTTCTAATATGGACATGTAATAATTAATTTTATTAGTTGATGGGATGTAATTAAATGTTAATTACATATTTAGGTTGTAAATCAATTCCATTAAGCCTAGAAGCTCTTTTATTTTTATAATCTCACCTTGGAATGTCAAGGACACTAATGTATATATGGAGATGTGGAGATGCAAGAATAAGAAGAGGTTCAACCTATGAAGATGCCTAGTGGGAGCACGAAGATACAAATGTTGTATTTTCATGTTTGTAATTTGTATAACCAAAATCCCAAATCCACTCCTTATGGTTAGGATGTGGATCCATGGAATCTATGATCATACCTATGTGTATATTGTCCATTTTATGAAATATATATGTGATATATATGAATGCATGTGATTTATGTTTAAAATGGATAATGTGCAAAGTGAGACTAATCTATAAAGCTCAAAAATCTTCCAAAGAAAATATTGAGCCATGGTTTTCCATTGGAGCAATAATTCAAGAAAAATTTAAACACTTATGTCATTGGTTATGGATACATAGGGGTGATATATATGGTTTGAATGTTTTCTTGATGTTATTGTAAAGCATGTGATGTTATGAGTATAGGATACATTGTATATCAATAATGACAATAAGTATCTCAGACATATAATGTTCAAATCACTATAATTGTTGATCGAATGGGTTTGACTTGACTAGTGTGAAAAGCCAATAACAACAATGTATATCTAAGGTTGGAAACACTAGGAACTGAATTGATTGAGCCTGTAACAATCCACACCCACCCTAGGAGTTTTCATGATCATTTGCTTGACTTAGAACTATTAAGGCTAAGTGAGTGCTGTTATGGAAATTTATGTGCTATGTGATTGATGAGTATGTGGCATGTTAAATTAATTTTAATATGCATACTATGGGTTATTATTATGAAATAAATAATTTATATGAAGTGCATTAGCATAAAATAATTTATTTTACATAAAATGAATTTTCATGCAAAAAGACAATTTTTAAGTATAAAATAATTTTGAGTATTTTAAAATAATTTTTAGATAAATGTTTTGGGCAAAATTTTACAGAAAATAATAAGAAAAAATATTTTATTTTTAATTACCTATAATCAGCCCCTAAATTAAATAAAAAAGCCCAAATAACTAAAAGCCCAAATACCTAAAAGCCCATTATACTAAAATACTCATAACCTAACTCATTAAGGGTAATCTTAGAAATTGTCCAAAACCCTACATTTAAATACGAAAATTTGGCCAGCCCTTGAATTCCAGTAGCCATACTCTATTATTTCATTATTTTGGCAGAAAAATTCTTCTAAAATAATTCTCTCTACCGAAATTCACAGAACACCTTCAACTTTGTGATTTCTTGATAGTATTCGTAAGTTTTTCTTTCCTTTCAAATTCTTATCTGATTTCTATGAAATAAATTATCAAAAAATTATTTTGAACTAGGTATTTACTAATTTCTATGGATTTAATTTAGTTTGGGTGAGTTTTGAAGAGAAACTAATTTCTCTACCAAAAACACCAACCTCTTTATGCAATTTCTCCAAAGGTGAATCCTACAACTCAAAATTGAAATTTTCAAGCATAAACTCAATGGGGGGGGGGGGGCAATTTTTGCATTATTATATTCTAAACTGATTTTTGATGTGTTTAGATGAAAAATATTGAATCAAATCATATTTTTGCATATTACTATAATGACCGAAAAGTTTCAGAAAATAAGGAAATTCAAGGTTTTTTGTTCAAGAACTTAAAAGTTGGAAAATTCTATGATTACATATGTATGTGGCTGCTAATTTGTGTACGATGGAGTTCTAAACTAATATTTGTTTTGTTTGGATGAAAAATAATGATTTAAATCATGTGTTTACATATTACTGTAATGACCGAAAGTATCAGAAATAAGAAAATGCATGGTTTTGCATCCTAAAACCAAAAATTAGAATTTTCATGTATATGTTGTACCTATTGCTACCAATTCTTATGGATTAATGTTCTAAAATGATTTTTGTTATTTTTACATGAAAAATCTTAGTTCAAACCATATATTTCCATGTTACTGTAATAGACAAAAAGTGCCAAAAGTAAGAAAATTCAGGTTTTCTCCTTGATAATGTGTTCGGCCTACATTAGGATTTTTATCCAAATGTCTATCATTTTTATGTGATGTATTTTTTTAATTATTGACATGTATCCATGAATGATAAATGGTTAAATTGCATGTTGGTTGAAGAAATGATTCTAGACAAGGTTAGAGGCAATTTGGTATAGTTAAGGTATCTTAACCTTATGTTGTGATTAATATGTGAATGTGATTGGATAATATGGAAGTAGGTTGTATGACTACTTTGAAGGAATGATGGAGCCAAACGCAATGGAAGGGAGGTTGTGAGGTGAAATTTCAAACAATTTAAAATTTCACTTCACCTAATTTTGGTCCAAAACTCATTCAAGTAATCAATTAATTTGCGTGTAAAACACATATGCACATAAAGAAGAAGGAAGAGTAATCATATTACCTCTTGTAGGTTCCTTCTTTCTTTATCAAGAAGCTTCCTAAGTGTGAAGCCTCTAGATCATCCACACCTAGCTCACCTCCAAGTTTCCTCTTGATTTCTTTGGTGTTCTTGAATCCTCTCTTGGATGCCCAATTTGATTTAAGATTTCCCTCAAAAATCTTCAGGATGTTTAAGGTTTCTCTTTGGTTTGTTTTGGACTAAACACATTTTCAATTTGCAAGCATTTCTTCTTTCACAAATAACAAAGAAGAGAATTGAAGATCGAAAGAAAATTTGAAGAAACACTTTCTTCATGTTTCTTTCTCTCTCAACTTCTCTCTCTAAGCTTCTCCAAATATGAAAAAATGATGGTCATCATCTTTGCAACATAAAAACTCAAGGTTTTTATATGTTTCCAAGACTTAACTTTTAAGTCTTCACAAAGACCATAATATACTTTTACATTCTTCTAGCTCACCAATTGGTGAAGGGGCAAAGTTGACTTTGCTTCATCAAATGGTGAAATGACCATTATATTCTTTAGGTGTAAAATGGACATTTCCTTTAACCAAAAGATGTAATTACAATTTTAACCTTAGTAGAAAATTCTCTAACCTCTAAACCCATCATATAGGCTCATGAACAGTGAATTTTCTCTAACCCCTAAATTGCCTCTTAACCATATCATATGTGGGCTTAGGCCACATCTCATATGTTAAGGGTTTTCACTAAGCTCAAAATTAAGTCTTTCATTTAGTCCAAATCAATTTCCAATTTAATCTTTCTCATTTGCATCATATACAAATTAAGATTTAAATGAATAGAAACCTTCATAGATTAAACATCAGGACATGCTAGGGTCTTTGTAAATTTAATTACATGTTTAATCATTTCACCAGTAATTAATTAATTAAACACTTTAATTAATTATTATGGTAAACCTTTTACACTTGGAAGGTGATCAATGTTGGGTGTATGACTTTCTAGGTTCATGTCTAATTAGCTATGGGAATGAGAAAACATTTTTCTCTACTAATGTGAAATCCCCACTTCACACTTAGTCCCATAAGTCGTGAGTGACAACTAGCATTCCGTGTCATGACTACCTAATTACAAATGAATGTTTATAGTTGATAACTTTAAGCATCACATGGACAATCGATCATAAATCATCATTCTCACATCTTAACTTTAGAGATATGACGGTCCTAGAACATGGAGAGATATAAGGTGACCCACGCCCATAGAACCCACTTATACTTATACAAATACTGCTTAGGATCATACCAAAACCTCTTACATTAATTTAAATAAACCTTTTTTTTTTAAACCTTAATTTGTGAAAGCATAGTTAAAATATACCTTAAACATAATCCATAAGGTATTATATTTAGAATCCAATTAAAACCTCAAAAGATAACATTTCAAAATAAACATCCAAAAATAAATGTTCCTGGAGCATCTAAGGATAACTCTTCATAACATATTAAACTAATTATCTTTGACAAGGAATCCCCAAGTGAAATAGAATGCTTAAGCCATCACCTTGCCTCCTCACATTTGCTCATGTGGAACCACACAAGGAAGAAGGGGTGAGATAGATGATCTCAATGAGTAAACAATAGGGCTTATACAATAACACATATCCCATAGAAAGGGCTCATAGCTTATAACTTACAGTTCATGATTCATAGTTTGTAATTTTAGATTGGTTCATAGAAATCACACTTATAACACATAACACAAAGTGAAGGCTACTGCCTGTGAACCCTCAATTTTGCACTCTTATCATCCAAATGTAGCCTTAGTACTTACTAAGTTTAACACACTAAGCAGAGCTATTATGGTGGTCCTGCTAATCAGGTAGCAGGCGGGGGTTTGGGAGTAGCGCCCTAAAAAGAAAATTTTTTTAACCTTCAATTACATTACCACCAGACACCAAAATTTTCAAACTTCATGCCAACAACCAATATCTAAAAAAAAAAAAAAAAGCCAGTCAGCATGCCCACTGATGTGCCAACGGCGCCGACTCCAGCCTGGGTGGTGCCATCGACCTTGCTAGCGGCGCGCTGCCCGAGTCACAGGTGGAGCTACCCAAAGGCCCAGTGGCGCCGTCCAAACTGCTCACCTGCAGTCCCCAAAATACCCCCCAATATGATCTTTTAGCTTTTTCTAACTCTACCCTTTTGGTCTTTCATTTTTCCACTTCCTAAACTACCCTCATCCACTTTTCCTATAAATACTCCACTCCACTTCTCATTTCTCTACACCTCTTGAATTTGAGTAGATTGCTATCCTCGAATTCCTCTCTTCTTCTCCCTTCAGTCACTCTCTAATTAATTAATTAATCTTTTTAATTAATTAATTACCTCACCTTAACCAAGTTAATTAATCCTTTTAATTAACTAAGACTTTTTTTTAATTAATCACTCAATTAATTAATAAATTAATCTTTTTAATTAATTAATTAATCGCTCTTTTTTTCAAAAATCTTTTTTTTTCACAAATCAAATTAATCCTTTTTCTTAATCCACCCTTCATTTAATTAATTAATCATATTAATTAATTAATCCATCAATCCATCCATTTCATCATATTAATTAGTTAATTAATCATTTTAATTAATTAATTAATTTTCCAATCCATCCAATCATCCGGTTCTGATAAAATGGAACTTCGGTCTGGTAAAAATTCTGCCTACCAAAAGCAAAGGTATCAACCTTCTTTCCTTAGTCCCAAAACACCAAACCAAAATCAATATGATTAGCTCCTAAACTCCTCCACTTAATCGTGGAACGAACTACGTGGGTTTTGATCCCCATTCAATGGGGTATGTAGGCACGTTTGGAATCTAAATCCAAACCTCAAATCCAAATCTTTATCAATCTCCTTTCCCTTTTTTTTTTAATTAATTTGTGAATGTTTTATTTTCACCATGCATTCATGTTTTGCCATATTCATGCGTTTTCTTTAATATCATCTTATAAATGTCATTCATGAAATCTAATTTTCATGTCAAATTAAACTTAAAAGCCAAATTTTGATCATTTAAAACCAAAAACTTAGTCCCCAAGCTCAACCTGGTTCGAGGCTAGTGATTTTATCCATGGGTAAGTTAATTAAAAATTAATGAATTGGAGTCAACTAAGTTTTTCCTTAATTTTCCATTTAAAAATAAATTAGGGTGGTGACTCCTAAAAATCATTTTTCAAAATCAACCAAATCTAGACTCGAGGGTTCCATTGTGAGTCTAAACTCGAATGAGCACTTCGGTTCCCTCTAGCGGATCGGGCTGGTACTCGAGCGAGGCCTCATAGTTGGCGATTCCACTGGGGACTGATTGCCACCTTTTTTAAGAAAAGGAAAATAAGAGGATTACTATTTGGTTAAGGAAAATTTTTTCAAAATAATCTCCATTTGGCTCATTAAGTATAATGTAACTTTCATGCATCACTTAACATAATAAAGGCTCCTTGCCTAAACCTTAGCTTTAGGAAAACTTTTGGATAGCAAGTAGCATTAGCTCGACAACTCTCTTTGAGTATGTTGGGAGATAGCGAAAGCATTCCACCCTGCGATGAATCCCCGATCATTTTGGTGGTGTAACGAGCAATAAGTACTATTGGACCCACGTGAGGCTCCTTACCTATCGTGGACTTAAACATAACCACTCCCTCTCCTACTTCAAATCCTTTTCAAAGTGAAGATTTCTTTAGCTTTCCTGAAACTAAAAAATTGATGGAGAAAATTGAGGCCATGGAGAGAACACTAAAAAATGTCAAAAAGCATGAAGACATAATAGATGTCGACTCCTTAGCTCTCTTTCCAAATGCACGAGTTCCACCATAATTCAAAATGCCATTCATGGACAAGTTTAATGGCACCATGTGTCCCAAAACTCATCTCAAGATGTATGTGGGTGCCATGAGACCTTTTGGTGTGCACGAAGAGCTCCTTGCTCAGTTATTCCAACAAACCTTGATCAAAGCTGCTATTAAGCGATTACTAGATCTCGACAAAAATCATAAGAAGACTTGGGATGACATATATAATGCATTTGTCAAGCAATACCATTATAACATAGAGGTGGATGTCACCCATCGAGATTTGGAAACCACCAAACAAGGGCCAAGAGAATCCTTCACCACATTCATTACAAGGTGGAGGACAAAAGCTGCTCAAATGGTGAACCATCCATCTAAAGTAGAGCAAATTGACATCATAGTCAAGAACCTCCTCCCTCAATATCAGGCTCATTTGCAAACATAGTACCTTCCTAACTTTAATGCTCTCATTGCCACCACCATTAAGATCGAGGATTTGATTCAATTAGGACAAATCAAGGATGAATCCTCTAGGTATCATAAGAACACTAACTATACCACCAATACCACCCAAAGAGAGGGGGAGGTAAATGTTGTGTCTTGTCACCAGCCGATGAAGTTAGAAATAAGGAGGACTTTTTCTGAGTTGGGCATGCCCTTTAGCATCGTTTACCAAAAAGCCTTAGAGCTAATCTAGTTAAGCCTTTAAAACCATAACCTCCTCCAAACCCCTTGCCTAAAGGTTATAATACTAATGAGCACTGTAATTATCATCAAGGGCCAGGGCCCAAAACTAATGCATGCAAGGCTTTAAAGTATAAAATTCAAGACCTCATTGATAGTGGAGACATCGTCGCTTCCAAACCCAAAGTCTAGCACTAGTACCTATCATTTTCTGAATCATCAAGCTTACCCAATGTGAGGCCTTGCCCGAGCACCGGTCCGATCCGCCGAGGAATTGAAATGCTCTTCGAGGGAAACTCCACGATTGGAACTCGCTGTGAGTTCAGAAAATTGATTTTTTATGATTTTGGAAGTTGTGAATGGGAGTCACCACTTTAATTTACTCATTTTAATTAGGAAAACTAAAGAAAACCCAATTTGATTGACTCCAAAAATGTTTTGATTTTGTCCCAATGGAAAATGCACTAATCCACGAATGACCAAAGAGGGCTCGGGGATCAGGTTTTGGTAATTACACAATTGAGAAAATATGATTTTCTTTAGTTTGATTAAAAATGCAAAATAAATCTTAAAAAGGAATTTTCATATATGCATGAACGGGAATATAATGATGCATGAAACATATATATAAGATGAAATGACAATTATGGATAAATAAGCAAAAGTAAATTCTACTTAATTATTACATGGTCAAAACAAATAAAATAAGAGGATTTTTCCTCTAGCCCTTATGGGTACTAGGGAAAGTACACATTCCTCAACTACATTAAAGAAATGAAAAGTACAGATTTGAAAATAAATAAGAAATATAAAAGGGAAAAATATTATTAAAAATAATTTTGGAGTTGATGCCTTTTCAGAATGCAGCCTGTGTATCCTATTGAATAGGAATCAAACCCCACATAATTCTTCCTTTTTACGAAGGAAGGGTTCTAGGAAAAGTGTTGGTTTGTTTATTAATTTAATTTTGATTCTTAAATTAATAAATTTTAGATCTTTTTTGTTTTAGACTTAAAGAGAATTCTAGATTTGAGTTTAGAATTTTGAAAATAGAAAGAAAACTATACCTTTGCTTTCATTGATTTTCGGATGAACGGGGTGAGCTTAACTTCAGATCTAAGCTCCACTTTGGATTTAGGGCATTAAAGTTGAACCTTAACAGAAAAAGGTTAGCAAAATAGCATAATGAATGTAAATTAAAAGAAATTGGAACCACAGCTTTTGTATCAAATTTTGAGCATAACTTAAGCGTAATAAGTAGAGCAATATAGGAGGATTTTTGCATTGGAATTCCCCCTCCAAAATGAGCTGGAATGAGGCTCTATTTATAGAGCTGCTAAAGAGGGTACCGGCGGCAGCACTGGCAACTTGCCGGCGGCATTGGCAGCACCGGTAGTGTGCCGGCCGGCTAGGTAGCACAATGGGCATGCCGCCATACTGCCGGCTTGGATTCCATGCCGCTTATAAGGCAGCACATCCAGCATGTCGCCCAGAGAGGTGGCATGCCGCATGTGCATTGATGGCTAGTTCGACCCGTTTCCTACTTTTTCATCCATTTTTGGTTCATTTTAATTTTGATTCGAGCTTAGTTTGATCCTATGGGTTTGTGACTAAAAAGCAGTCGACTGGAGGTGAAAGATTTAGGAAATTTATTTTTCAATGGGACCGCCGTATGCATAGGGCATTATTCTTAGTAGGTGTCAAGCTGCAGTCAGATTGTAAGGATACAAATTTAAGGGTTCACAGCTGCCCCCTCATCAGAATTAGCTTTAAGCAGAAGGTGATTCTAATGACAATGAACCCTAGGAAGAGATGCCACGTCAGACTTTGGGCTTGTGCTCTTGCAACATCAGATTTTTAGCTTATATGTTCCTTTGCCATATTAGATTCTAGGCTGTACCATATCAGATTTTAGGTTATACCATGTTAGACTCTGGGCTTGTGATATCTGCTTGTGCTTATCATGCATGAGGACATTCATGCTTTGTGCAAACTGAACCTTATGAAGAAGGACAAACATGGTATAAAGATATGAACCTTTTGGGAGAGGGCCCATAGGATAAATGAGGTTTTGTCAATGGCTATTAGCTTGACCTTAGCGTTGGATGTGAGAATGGTCAAGGTGATCTTCAATTAAAGCTGTATGTCCAGCCTAATTGTTGGAGGTAAAGATGATCTGGTGAATTTTAATCAAGGCTATTTGTTCTGCCTAGACTTTAAGATTTGGAGATTTGGTCCACCTTAGGAATTCAAATTGGTTTAGCAAGGTCATCTGTTCGGCCTTACTATTGGGAAGATTATGATCAAAGTTATCTGTTTGACTTTGATATTTGGGAAGATTGGGATCAAAGCCATCTGTTTGGCTCTGGTGGTTAGGAGGATTATAGTCAAAGCTATCTATTTGGCTTTATTGGTTGGGAAAGTTGGGATGAAATCTATCTATTTAGCTTTAGTATTAGAAGGATTGGGATCAAAGCTATATGTTTGGCTTTAGTGTTGGGAGGAATAGGATTAAAGTTATTTGTTTGGCCTTGATGTCAAGAGAAATAGGAACAAAGTTATTTGTTCAACCTTGATGTTAGAAAAGCTAGGATCAAAGCTATCTATTCGGCATTGGTGTTACAAGGATTTAGAGAAGGTTATGTCTCTGAAACTCCAAAGGTGTGGGAATGTCAACATAGGTGGCTCGACTTGGTTTGCCAATTGAAAGTTACGATTGAAGATTAGTCCTTGTAGGGAAAGGTCATGGCTAAGGTGAGTTGGTCTAGTGAACGAAATCCATTTGAAAGGCTTAGTCTAATTTTGCCTTTAAAAGAGATCATGGGCTTCATAAATGAAGGCTTTTTGGGAGTGGGCTTCATGGTGAAGGCTTTATGATGAAGGCTGTTGGTCTTGCTTTATGGTGAAGGCTTTTGGTTTTGGGCTTCATGGCAAAGGCTTTTGGATTTGGGCTTCATGGCAAAGGCTCTTGGTTTTGGGCTTCATGGTGAAGGCTTTTGGGTCATGCACCTCTTAATGAAGGCTTCTCGGTTTGAAGGTAGGTTGAAACTTCTAGATTTGAGCTTCTTGATGAAGGCTTTTAGTTTTGGGCTTCATGGCAAAGGCTATTGGTTTTGGGCTTCATAGCGAAGGCTTTTGGATTTGGGCTTCTTCATAAAGGCTTTTGGATTTGGGCTTTATGGTGAAGGCTTTTGGATTTGGACTTCTTGATGAAGGCTTTTGGTTTAGGCTTCTTGATGAAGGCTTCTTGGGAGTGGGATTCATGGCGAAGGCTTTTGGGTCATGTGCCTCTTAACAAAGGCTTCTTGGTTTGAAGGTAGGTTGAAACTTTTAGATTTGAGCTTCTTGATGAAGGCTTTTAGATTTGGGCTTCTTAACGAAGGCTTCTGGATTTAGGCTTCTTAATGAAGGCTTTTGGATTTAAGCTTCTTGATGAAGGCTTTTGGTTTAGGCTTCTTAATGAAGGCTTCTGGATTTGAGCTTTTTTGATGAAGGCTTTTGGTTTAGGCTTCTTGATGAAGGCTTTTTGGGACATATGCCTCGACTTTTAGTTTTTCCAAGGAAATTAGATTTAAAGATGATAAGCCCTGATAGACTTGGGAATTTTGGTTCTACTCATTTTGAAATTATGCCAAGGAATGGATGGTATGTGGTATGATTTGCCGATGAGGCTTGGGATAGAACAATATGATTTCATAAAATTTGAGAATGGTTTGAAGGTACGTTGAAACTTCTGAAAAGAATCATGAAGGTTATATGATTTTGATTTTTGTAGCATGAATCGTGGAAAAGAGCAAGTCAAGCTTTTCTTGTTATTTGAGATTGAAGAGACTCTTAGAGTGACACTTAATTGGTTTGACTTTATATAAATTGCACTGGCTAAAACAAAGAGCCCTTAAGAATGGCTAAAGGGCTAGTGGAGGAAGATAAATTGGGGATCATGCTTCCAAATGAGAGATAAGGATGTGATAGACTGGAGACATGTATGAGGGATTGTGCCTTAGCTCTTTAAGCTAAGCGATGGGATGGATTGACAATAGATGACAACCTAGGAAGACATGTCCCCATTGTAGGATAAGGGCATAGAAAATTGTATGTCCTTAGAGAATAAACCTCTGCTTAGGAAGGATGACATATGATTAAAGATGATTTGACAACTTCAAACATAAGGGAAGATGACTCGGATGAGCTTTCTCTCTCTCTCTCTCTCTCAGCTTTAACTTTTGCCTAAGCTGCCTTCTTTGGGTTTTCAGCTTAGCAAGCTTGCATTTAGCAGAAAATATTCCACCATGATTTGGGCTGCTACTTTGAGGGGCTCTGGTCTTTGAATTATAGATTTGACAAAGGTCTTTTCTAAACTTGTTGCCCTTGTTGAGGTGCATTGTTTGATTACCTAATGTGCAATAGGTAATTCTATTTGATTTGCTCTTTATGCTTCAACTATTTGATCATTTGACCTTCTTTGATTATATGCAATTATTGATGGCACCTCAAATTCTAACATGTGCTAATTGTGGTGGATTTGACTGTTTATTCATTTCTCCCTCTTTCTTTTTCTTTTTTTTTTGTTTTTTTTATGGCTCATCCATGCTGGACTAAACAAGAAGACGAAAAGAAAATGTATGTGCATTACTAAAAAGGAAATTATATTGCAAGATGATAAAAGGAACCGCTATGGTCGACGAGAATAAAGACGATAGACTCTGATTCAGATTTAGACTCAGACTTTTAAGATTCAGACTTGGACTCAGGTTTAGACTTAGAATTCAATCTTAGATAGGTCAGATTAACTGAACTTGAACTACTCCATGACATGCCTTCTAGGGTTGAGGTAAGGTGGGGTTAAGTTAGAATTAGATTCCTCATCACTATTCAGGTTGGTGGTGGGGAATTTAGCCTGAAATTATTGACTTTGGATGCAATCTTCAACTTTTGATATAGTTGTGACTAAAGCTTGGAAGGTGGGTAGGTATTGTGTTAACAAATGGGCTTTATAGGCTGGAAGTAGATTCTTGACAATGATATCTACTTGTTCTTGCTTGGTTGGCCTATTTACCATTTGAGTAGCTCTAGCCCTCCACCTCGTAAGGAACATGGAAAAGGACTCATCTGGAAGTTGCTTTGTGGTTTCTAAATCCCTTCTTGTAATGTCCACTTCAATATTATAGTGGTACTGTTCGACAGATGCCTTGCAAATGTCCTCCCAAGTCTATTTTTGGGTATCATCCAAGTTAATAAACTATCTTAGGGCGGTATCCATAAGGGTTTGACGAAAGAGTTGAGCAAGGAGCTCATTATTGATACCAAAAGGATGCATTGCCCCCATATACATCTTTAAATGGATCTTAGGGCAAGTAGTACCATCAAATTTGTCCAAATTCGGCATCTTGAACTTTGGCGGAACTCTTGCATTAGGAAATAAGCTTAGGGAGCCTATATCAACTAGGTTCTCTTTCTTCTTTAGATTATTTAGCATTTTTTCCATGTGCTTCACTTTTTCTATGAAGGCTTTGATTTCAGGGTTGACTTCCTTCCTTTGGAAAGGATCCGCGGGTCGGGAAGTGAGAGTAAGGGTGAAATTTAATGGTTGAACTATCATAGGTTGATAGAGTGAGTTGTTTGTGAGGAATTCAGGTGATGGAATAGGTAGTGGTGGGATCATATCAGTGTTTATAGGCTCTTTGTCTTTGGAATCAACTCTAGAAGTGAATCCATAATAGGATAAAGAGTAAGTTTTGGGTATGATTTGAGTAGTTTTGGGTCAATTGAGCTTTAGACCAGGGAGGTTTGTTCCATCAAGGTACAGACATCTTCCATAATGGCCCTCCTTTGGGCTTTGAGCAAGTCTTGAAGATAGGCATCTTGCCTCTTCATTAAGGTCTCTTATTATTTAGAGAGCTTAGCATGAAGCTCATTAAAGATTTCATTAGCTCTGGTAGCAGTGACTTCATCTCCGGTAACAGACATTTTATCAACCTTTGAAAGGGAAAAGGAACTAGGTTAGTATCAAGCTTTGGAAAAAAGGGTTATGGGGAGGTGTGACAAACCAAAAGATCTTAGGTTTAAAGACAATGGATGACAATGTCTTGTGGTTAGGTTAATGGTGTATAGGTTAAGATGAGGGTAAAGGTGTATGATGTTAGCTAGGTATGTATTTAGCTAAGGGAGCTAGGTCAGATTTTAGCTTTGGGTGGCTAGATCAAATTTTAGCTTTGAGTGGCTAGGTCTGAATTTAGCTTGGGGTGGCTAGGTCAAATTTTAGCTTTGAGTGGCTAGATCAGAATTTAGCTTTGGATGATTGGGATTGTGATTTATGAATGGTTTACCATGGGCTTAAAGATAGAGTGACCATGGGTTTTGTGATTGAGTATAGATGTACTATGGATTTTGATGTTAGGTGGACCATAGGTTTGGTGATAGTTGGATAATGGGTTAGACTAGATCATGGGCTTAGATGGGCCATAGGTTTGGATAGTGATGTAAGAGATGAAACCTAGTCAGCATTTAGTTTGGGTAAGGATAAGAGTGATGCTAAGTCAATATTTAGCTTTAGTAAGGATGGTTAAGGATAATGCTATATCAGTATTTAGCTTGGGTAAGGACTATGAAAGATGAAAGCTAGATTAGTGTTTAGCTTAGGTAAGAATTATGAAAGATGAAAGCTAGGTTAGTATTTAGCTTCGGTAAGGATTATGAAAGATGAAGTTATGTCAGTGTTTAGCTTAGGCTAGGTTAGTGTTTAGCTCAGATAAGAATTATGGAATAGGACGAGGGTACTATAGATGGGTTTATTTTTACCATAAGTTTGACATGGGTTTGGATAGGACTGAACCATGGGTTTTGGGTGAACCATGAGTTTTGGGCTTTGACCATGGGTTTAGGTGGACCATGGGCTTTGGGTGTTGATCATGGCTTTAGGTGGACCATGGGTTTTGGGACTTGACCATGGGTTTAGGTGGACTATGAGCTTTTGGGTTTTGACCATGGGTTTAGGTGGACCATGGGCTTTGACCATGGGTTTAAGTGGACTATGAGTTTTGGATCTTGACCATGGGTTTAGGTGGACCATGGGCTTTTGGGTTTTGACCATGGGTTTAGGTGAACCATGGATTTTGGGTTTTGACCATGGGTTTATGTAGACTATGGGCTTTAGGGCTTGACCATGGGTTTAGGTAGATCATAGGCTTTTGGGTTTTGACCATAGGTTTAGATGGACCATAGGCTTTAGGGGTTGACCATGGGTTTAGGTGAACCATGGGTTTTGGGTTTTGACCAGGGGTTTAGGTGGACCACTGGTTTTGGGTATTGACCATGGGTTCAGGTGAACCATGGGCTTTGGGTGTTGACCATGGGTTTAGGTGAACCATGGGTTTTGGGTGTGAAGGGGTTTGGATAGGTTTTTGACTCTTCATAAGTTTTAAGCTATGCATGCATGTATGCATGAATGAAAAGGTTTCATGATAATGACATACCAAGTTCAGTATTATGGTGCATATAATCCTAAAGGAAGGTTTTATGAGTCATTATATGAAAGGGTTAAGGTGATTTGAAGGGAACCCATCACACTAGAGATGCGATATACCTAACCACATGTGAGACAAGGAGCCTCGCATAGGTCCAATGGTACGTGCATGCTTGTTACACCTCTAAAAGGATTAGAGGATACGTCGTGGGCTGGATGATTTCACTATTGGCAAGCAGACCTAAGGAAGGTTGCCCACTCGATGTTACTTTCTATCTTTTGTTTTCTTAGGAAGCTAGGGTTTTTGGACAAGGAGTCTAATGTAGTGATGCATGACAGAGTTACTTCATGTTTAAAGCCAAACTCGGTATTTTACCAAAAGTAATCCACTTTATCTTTTATTTGAAAAAGATTTTAAGTCCCCAGTGGAGTCACCAACTGTGAGGCCTCGCCCAAGCACCAGTCTGATCCACTGAGGAATTGAAATGCTCTTCAGGGGAAACTCTATGATTGGAACTCACTGTGAGTTCAGAAAACTATTTTTTGTGATTTTGGAAGTTGTGAAAGGAAGTCGCCACTTTAATTTACTTGTTTTTATTAGGAAAATTAAAGAAAACCCAAATTGATTGACTCCAAAAATATTTTGATTTTATCCCAATGGAAAATGCACTAATCCACGAATGAACAAAGAGGGCTCGGGGATTAGGTTTTGGTAATTACACAATTGAGAAAATATGATTTCTTTAGTTTGGCTACAAATGCAAAATAACTGTTAAAAAAGAATTTTCGTGTATGCATGAAAGGGAATATAATGATGCATGAAATGGATATATAAGATGAAATGACAATTATGGATAAATAAGTAAAAGTAAATTCTACTTAATTATTACATGGTCAAAATGAATAAAATAAGAGGATCTTTTCTCCAGCTCTTACGGGTACTAGGGAAAGCACACATTCCTTAACTACATTAAAGAAATGAAAAGTACAGATTTGGAAATAAATAACAAATATAAAAGGGAAAAATGTTATTAAAAATGATTTTGGAGTTGATGCCTTTTCAGAATGGCAGCCTGCGTATCTTATTGAATACGAATCAAACCCCATACAGTTCTTCCTTCTTGCGAAGGAGGTGTTCTGGGAAAAGTGTTGGTTTGTTTATTAATTTAATTATGATTCTTAAATTAATAAATTTTAGATATTTTTTATTTTAGACCTAAAGAGAATTTTAGATCTGAGTTTAGAATTTTGAAAATAAAAAGAAGATTATACCTTTACTTTCATTGATTTTCGGATGAACGAGGTGAGCTTAACTCCGGATCTAAGCTCCACTTTGGATTTAGGACATTGAAGTAGAACCTTAACAGCAAAAGGTTAGCAAAATAGTGTAATGAATGTAAATTAAAAAAAAATTGAAACCACAGCTTTTGTATCAAATTTCAAGCAGAACTTAAGCCAATAAGTAGAACAATATAGGAGGATTTTTGCATTGGAATTCCCCCTCCAAAATGAGCTAGAATGAGGCTTTATTTATAGAGTTGCTGAAGAGGGTGCCAGCGGCACCGGCACTGGCAGCTTGCCGACGGCACGACCAGCACCTGTAGTGTGCTGGCCGGCTAGGTGGCACAATGAGAATGCCACCCATACCGCCGGTATGGATTTCATGCTGCCTATAGGGCAGCACATCCGGCATGCTGCCCAGAGAGGTGACATGCCACATGCACGCTGACGGCTGGTTCGACTCGTTTCCTACTTTTTCATTCGCTTCTGGTTTGTTTCAGTTCCAATTCGAGCTCAGTTTGATCCTGTGGGTTTGTATGCATAGTGCATTATTCTTAGTAGGTGTCAAGCTGCAACTGGATTATAAGGGTGCAAATTTAAGGGTTCAAACCCAACCATCTCAAGCTTCATCCAATAATCGGTATTTTGAGAAGAGTGCAAGTGCTGTTGTGCCCCTATCCAAGTCCTCCGAGTCTACGTCAGATTCTTTTGAGTTTGTTTTCTATTAAATTTTCCTTTTTGAGTATGTTAGGTCTTGTCCTTCTGAGTCTGTATTTTGCCTTCAAAGCTTATCCTTTAATGTACTCATGATGGGACTTTTATCAGTAATAAAAGTTTGAACTTTTTGATTTCCTTTGATTTTTTTTCTGATTCATCTTTAAATGGGACATCTCAAAAAATAAAAAATAAAAAAAGGCAATAAATAAAAAAAATAAAAAAAAATGATGAAAAAAGCAAAAGGATCAATCAATTATGGGATAGAGAAAAAAAATCCAAAATCCCATACATTGCTTTTGCATGGTAATAATATAAAAGCTCATGAGCTATTTTTTACAAGATAAGATAGGGATAATCTAAGCATCATAGTTCATGAGATCCCGACCTACACAAGAAACCTATTAAGGAGAAGCTATGGAGAATGAAGATCATGATTATCGATGGAGATTAGCTGAGCACTTTAACTAGAAGATAACAAACAAGGGTTCACAAGAAGGAAATCTAGTTTTGGCCTTTATTCATGATCCAAGAGGAAGTTCAAACTAAATTGGACTAGATGATACATGCTTAAGAAGATCCTATATGACAGAGGCACTATCTTCACAGACGTAGATGAAAGTGAATTCTTCCATCCTCGCAACCCGGATAAGATAAAAAGATACATCATCTGAAAATGACATCTACATTTCATTTATATTTTTCATGCATATGTAATCAGAACCACATGGACCTGATTCTTCTTAAAAGAAATAATTGACAGAAAAGTGATGTAAGTGATACATAGGTAGCCTGATATATAGGCAGCCCGACTCGGGTGCGGCCCAAATCAAAATACAAAATATTTTTGTCGCATTGCATTCTCATTTTCTTTGTGCCTAGTACATCATTCACTTAATTCTTTTGCCTAAGCAAAAGAAGAAAAAAAGGAAGAATGCTCACTAAGCTGAAAACCTAAAAGGGCGGCTTAGGTAGAAATTAGAGCAAAAAATAAAAGATGTCTCATTTAATGATGATTAAATCTTGCAAAATACAAACCCATCATAAAGGATAGCCCTTTTAATGTTGTCTATAGCTTATCGTATTTCGTTTAGTCCTATCCACTTGTAATTATTTCAAAAAAAAAAAAAAAAAAGGGGGGGGGGGGGTCTTGTCTAAAGTCATGGTCTAGCTAGTCCTCCTCTACCTCTTGAGATGCAAATCTCTCGTGTCCTCATCAAAGTCAAAGTTTATCACAATCTCTTCTTTTTTTAATCACTACTATAACCTGTGGTGTCACACTTCTAGTAGATCCCTAAGTCTCCTTCAAAGAATGAGTCACTCCCTTTGATCTTTGACTGAGTCTTAATATAGCATGTGCAGACTGAAAAATAGGGGCCACCATTTGAAAATGATTCATCAACTACACTTCCAAAATAACCTAAAACTTAAAGCAGACACCCACAAAGCACCTTCAATAGAGAGGGTAAGAACAGACAAAATTTTCTCACTTGGTGAATAATTGGCAAAATAGTTTATCTTTCTAAATCTTGAACAAAGCAATTAAGGCTCATTAGCTCTAACCACAAAATGCCTCTGTTCCATTTGCCACTGTGGCATCACCCTAATTAATAAACCCATAACTGACACTCAAATTGAAAATCAAGGCCCTCATGTTGAGCCTTTGCACCCCTCATATGCCCCTAGTCAGCGGAATTATGGAACTTCTCAATCACAGTGGTCAAATTCACTTAACCATCATAACCATCATCTGGCTTGCAACATCCTGAGGCAAGTTAAAAACTCCTGAAAAATTAAAAAAATGCTAGACTTTGAACTCTGGCATCGGTAGAGTTGCCTTTGAGTCATAGCTAAGCCATATTCCCTATCTCCTTGGAATAGGCATAGCTCCTCCTCAGCAGCACCAAAATAGAAATCATGAGCCACCAAATTCCAAAATCTGAACCAACCCCTCGAACTCCTCATAATACCACCATGGCAACCATCTCATACCAACCCAAGTTGAGTTTCTCAATTTTGTCGAGTTCTCAGTCCATAAATGCATGTCTCTACCGGACACAAAAGTCACATAAAAAAATTGCATTCACAAAGTAACTGCGTGAATCTGACCTCATACATCCATGCAACCATTCATTACAGGCATCACCATAAATCATGCATGGTATATGAGTCAAGTAAAAGGTCCATGAATTCTAAAACATACATGCTTCATCTGTGTACTAGCACCTATACAATCATCTATAATCATACATCATCATGCATAAGCCAAGCCAATAGCTTCACTAGCCTCTTCTAAAGCTAACCAATTCTTCCTTAAAGTTGATTGATGCCTCTTAAAGCTTACCAATGCTTCTTTGAAGCTAAATGATACCTTTCTAGATCTAATCAATGAAGTGTGACTTCTAGAGTCCCTCTACTCCTCGCAAAGTTCCTTTGAGCCTTTCGAAAGGCCTAACCCTTCACATTTAGAAGCCTAAGTTTCTTTAGCACAACCAAAATCTTAAGCCGACTAGCCATAAGCCAAGGCTCTTCCTTAGAATCTCGCGAGTCAACTCACTATAGGTTGAGGCTCTCTTTTCACTAAATTATCTTATCCAAAATCATCTTTACCTCTATATTAAGACCGGACAGATGGCCTTGATTGAGATTTACCCAAATTTTCTTTACCTCCAATATTAAGATGGGACATATGGCCTTGATTGAGATTTACCCAAATCTTCTATACATTAAGGCTGGACAGATAGCCTCGATTGAGATTTACCCAAATCATCTTTACCTCTAAAAATAAGGCTGGACAGATAACCTTGATTGAGATTTACTCTAGACCTTCTTTATCTCTAACATTAAGGCTGGATAGATAACCTTGATTGAGCTTTACTCCAAACCTTTTTTATCTCCAACATTAAGGTTGAATAGATAGCCTTGATTGAAATTCACCAAACCTCCTTTATCTTTAACATTAAGGTTGAATAGATAGCCTTGACTAAAATTCACCAAACCTCCTTTATCTCTAACATTAAGGCTGAACATATACCCTTGATTGAATGATAAATGGTTAAAAATTGTCTTTTTACATGAAAATTCATTTTATGAAAAATAAATTATTTCATGCTAATGCATTTTATTCAAATAATTTATTTCACAATAATAATTCATATTAGGCATATTAAAATTAATTTAACATGCCCCAAACTCATAAATCACGTCACACATGAATTTCCATAAAACCACATATTTTGTCGCAACAACTCTAAATTCAAACAATTTGTTACAAAAACTCCTAGGGAAGATGTGGGTTGTTACATTCTCCCCCTTAAAAAAAATTCATCCTCAAATTTTCAAATCTAATAGCATAACACACTTAACTTCTTTGTCACATTTTTATTGCGCTACTCAAACACAATATGTAATTGCAATTAACTTATCAAATATAGTAAGGCACATACACACAATCTATCAAAAAGAATCACATTGATAAACTTTCAGCTTAAGCTATACCTATGTTAGTTTCTTGCTCAAGCAAATCTTAAAACTAATCCTTAATAATTTGTATCCCTTAACCTTAAACAAAAGTAATGGACCCTTTAATTTTAACTTCAATCAAATATAATCCCAAGCATGTCTTTTCCTTATATCTCTATTATTACTAACATCTATACTAATATCTTAATCACTACTTCCATTCATTATTTATCACATTAGTCATATAAGGTTTCAACAGATAATTTCAAATTAATAACTCCAATCGATATTCGATAATTCTCTTTCCATATTAATAATTATTACTTAATCTATTACAACCTCAATAGATATTTTTGTTTTTAATACCTTACTAATATTATAATTTCTACACTCCCCTTATTCATTAATTACAACATATTTAAACTTAACAAACATTCCTATATATATCATATCCTAAATGAACTTGCATTCTATAAATTTATAATCTCAAATAAACTTCTCATAACTATTTCAGACTTACTCCCTTTCTATATATACATCATTCTCATGACTTAATTATCTAATGCCTCAAAATTTTTATACATTTAGCTCGTAATATCATCTCACTTTAGATTTCCACTTACATCTTACTATACTTCACATTCTAAATCATTTAACTTACCCATATTAAAATAATAAACCTTCTAATACCATTGCTATTCGATGAAAACTCTATACAACTCTTATATCTTTCCAAATCCATGCCATTTTAGGTTATCTCAATAAAAATTCTTTTCGTACTAAAGATCACTACAAAATTTTCCAATAACCTCAATTGAACATTATTACATCTAATGCCTTAAAACATTTCTCATTTAGAGGACTCCAATCATTTTCAGGTATGTTCAAAAGCACATAATTTTTAAAACTACATAGAATCATTTATAAGAATCAAAACATTTTCATCCTTGCATGTAACATGCAACCTTAATGTAATGCTTGATGCAGTTTATGATGTATGATTAATGATGTATGATTCTGTAAAGCAAAACTTGATACATTTAGACAGACACACTGACATAAGTACATAATCAAATCAAATCTAGAATATTTTATCTTAAATCATATAAAATTTTAAATTAAATCCTTTTATACCCTTATAGACAAAGTCCTCATGGACCCTTAACTTTACAGTTTGTATGGCCTTAACATCTATTACTTTATAAAAATTCAACTCCTTATACTCTAATCATAACCTATATACTCATGGGAATCTCATCACTAAAGAATCTTTACTAGCATCATACTTATCCTTTTATCATCATTACAAGTCTAAGAATACTTATCCTTTTATGTCTCCCCCTTTTAAAAGAAATTCATCCTCAAATTTCAATACTTACTCACATGTTCTTGAAAAAAGAAACTAGGGATGCATCTACCACATCCCTTCCTCGGCTTCATAAGTATACTCATCCATTTTGTGGTTACGCCAGTAGACCTTAATCATAGGTATCTCCTTAGTACACAAATTTCTTCCATCTTTAGCTCGAAATTCTACTTGCTTTCCTCTACAGTCAATACAAGCTCCTTACTCATAGAGCCAATCCATTCTTAAGATCACATCGAATTCTAGGACATCAAGTTCCAATTACTCCATAGGAAGTTTTCGTCCATCAATGTCTACCTCACAATCCTTAAACAATACCTTAATTCCATCATTGCTCCCAAAGGAGTCAACAGTTGTAAGGGTTCATTAATTAATTCCTTATCTCTTTTGAGACTCTTAACAAAACATAAACTAATGTATGGCACCAAAATCAATCAAGCATCTTGCACTAAAAATTCAAATGGGAATGATACCTTCTTCTTTCAAATCACACTAGATAAATATTCCTTCTCTGACTATACTCGATATCTACATAAGTGATAGAGAAATCCCTAGCTCTCTTGTTGTTCTAGCCTATATGGTAGTATCTATGCCACATATTCCTTAATGTATTCCATTTACTTCCCGCTGTATACTTATGTATGTATAATGTAACTGATTTTTTTCATTCTCCTACTGATTATTACTACACATCATTTCTCTTTTTATGGCACCAATCACAATTATCATTTAATAACTCCACAAAATTCACATATCATACCATTGTAATATGCAAGCATTTTATACCTCATAACATTATACCCATCAATCATTAATCTAAATTGGATCAAAAATTAGTCTACTTCTCCTTCTAATCCACTTAACCCCACTATCAAATTATCATACCTAGTATGCCTTTAACATAAGCACCCATCATATAATATCACATCACATACCACATAGCATATATCATATGTCATAACTTGTATCTTGTATCATAATCATGTACCATATAACATATAACATCATGAATTTTCCTATAATATATAAGTCAGTCATGTTATAGACAAATAAAGAAATCATTGAATACTAAGTCACTAAGCAATCAATTAACATCATTCGCATCACAGGAGTTTTTTTTTTTTCTTGAGGTGGATCACAGGCACGACCTTCTTGAATATCTCTTTCCATGTCCTCTTGCATACCACTCACGGTGCTTAAGGTCACGATCCTCAAGCAAGGGTAATCTTCTTAGTCATCTGAAGAGAAAATCATAAGGCACACAATAATAACAAGGAGTACTATTGTTTATTAGGATTTTGCAGAACAATGCTAGTGATAGACTACAAGTGATATGACAGAAAAATTCCTATGCTCCAGGATTATACTTAACCAACCTAATAAATAGACAAGTCTAACTAGACTTTATAAACTTAGCTCTGATACCAACTTGACACTGGTCAACTAGCAATAAAGGGAAAACCTATAGCTCTTATGCCACCTTTGTCACATCCTAACTTTAGAGACATGACGGTCCTAGAACATGGGGAGACATAAGGTCACCCACGCCCGTAAAACCCACTTATACTTATACAAATACTGCCTAGGATCGTACCAAAACCTCTTACATTAACTTAAATAAACTTTTTTTTTTAAAAAACCTTAAGTTGCAGAAGCATAGTTAAAATATACCTTAAATATAATCCATAAGGTATTATATTTAAAATCCAATTAAAACCTCAAAAGATAACATTTCAAAATAAACATCCAAAAATAAATATTCTCGGAGCATCTAAGGATAACTCTTCATAACATATTAAACTAATTATCTTGGATAAGGAATCCCTAAGCGAAGTAGAATGCTCGAGCCATCACCTTGCCTCCTCACATTTGCTCACCTGGAACCACACAAGGAAGAAGGGGTGAGATAGATGATTTCAATGAGCAAACAATAGGGCTTATACAATAACACATATCCTTTAGAAAGGGCTCATAGCTTATAACTTATAGTTCATGATTCATAGTTTGTAATTTTAGAAAGGTTCATAGAAATCACACTTATAACACATAACACATAGAGCAAAGGCTACTGCTATAATCAATCGAACATATAAAGTGAAGGCTATTACCCTAATTACTTGAACACATAACATATAGAGTGAAGGCTATTACCATAATCACTTGAACACATAGTCGATGATTACTCGCATCAGTATGAGGATGACATAGTCTATGATTACTCGCATCGGTATGAGGAGCACATAGCTGATAATTACTCGGATCAGTATGAGGATTTATGCATAAAAGTGTTAAAGGTACCATAGCAAGAGCTAATGGTAATCATATATAACAATAACATTTAAGCTAATAATAACATGTATCCCAATAACAATAGCAGTTTAACATTTTAAACAAAAGATACAAGAATAGTGTAGTTCTAGAAAGAATATAAGTTAGGGCAGTAATCATAAAGGAATTATCATTAGATAAACAAAAATGGTTTGGACTAATTGTCCTTTGGCAACCCAAGCTTAATAAGGAAATCATAGAATTTCATTTAGAATGGAAAGGACATAGGTTTCAAGAATGTCAAAGGCTCACATAACATGATATCACATATTTATAACAAAACATATTGTTACTCATGCTTGTAGCATAAATACAGTGTTTACTCACCTTGTGGTTCCTTTGCTCCTAGTACACATAGCAGTTTTGAACCTTTAAAGCTTCTTAAGCTCTAACATATTATTTAATTCAATACTTAGTATTTATTTAATCATTATGCTATCCTATCCCATAACTACCCCATGCACATATAACATTCACATACACATAGAGTTGCACATTGAAATGCACCCATTACTTGCATATAACATATTGACTTTAAAAGTCTTGCACACTTAGCCTTTATAGGGCCATATGAAAACACATTATAATTCATGTCAACACCTTTCTAAGGTCAACATGACATCAATATCTTAATATCAATTCACTTTAACAATCGTCTTAGTGCACTTAACACTATCACACATGTCAACTTAACAAATGATCTTTCAAATGTCATGCTTAACTCTTATGACCTATTCATTCAATCAATCTCTTAATCAATTCAAGATCCTTAATTCATTATCAAGTCATCATAAAATCTATTTCCATATTTCCCTATCACATTCACATTCTAATCATAACATAAGGTTAATATGCCTTAGATATACCTTAAGTATACCAAAGTGCCTCTAGGCTAGTCTATAGTCATTCCTTCAACCAATATGCAATTTAACCATTTATCTGTCACATCCCAACCTTAGAGATATGACGGTCCTAGAACATGGGGAGACATAAGGTCACCCACGCCCATAGAACCCACTTACATATAAACAAATCATGCCTAGGATCTCACCAGACCTCTTACAATAACTTGTTTCAGACATTTAGATGAATACCTTGAATTGCAGAAGTCTAAAATAAATCATTACATATAAAATCCATAAGGAAAATAATATATATCAATAAGTATCAATCAACATTCCCAGAGCATCTAATGACAAGACTTCATAAAGATAGTATTATTGATAACTTGGATAAGGAATTCCCCAAGCGAATAGAATGTTTGAGCTATCACCTTGCCTCCTCACATGTGCTCACCTGGAACCACACAAGGAAAAAGGGGCGAGATAGATGATCTCAATGAGTAAACAAAAAGGCATATACATGATCACATATTCCTTTAAAAAGGAAACACATAGTTTATACATTTAGTTCATGACTTATAATTTATGAATCAGGTTGCAATTTAGCAAGGGTTCAATTTGGCAACTTTACAGAAATCACACTTATTACTCATGATGAGTGAAGGCTATTGCTCTATCACTCGAACACTTTAAGGAGAGGTGGCCTTATACTAAATTCCAACTCCTATCACTTATAAAGCATGAAGCTTATCAGGCTCCACTACTAGAACCGCCCCTTCTAGCTGAGGTGGATATACTACCCCTATCCAACGGGTTAAGACCATGTGCACAAGTTTCGATGATTACCTGCATCGACACAAGGATTCTGCATAAAGGGTAAAAGGTACCATAGCTAGAACTAATGGTAATCATAATTAACAATATCACATAAGGCAACAATAACATGTATTCTAATAACAATAGTGGTTTAGCTTTCAAACAAAAGATATAATGATAGTGTAGTTCCAAAAAGAATATAAGTTAGGGTGTTAATCACAAGAAATTCTCATTGGATAAACAAAATATTTTTGGACCAAATGTCCCTTAGCAATCCAAGCTTGTCAAAGAATTCATATAATAATATTTAGAATAGAAAGAACTTGGGTTTCAAAAATCACAAAGGCTCACATAGCATGATATCATATATTTGTAACATAACAAAATTTTACTTGCACTTGTAAAATGAATACAATATTTACTCATGCTTGTAGCATGAACATAGTGTTTAATCACCTTGGGATTCCTTTGCTCCTAGTATACGCAGTCTCTTTGCACTTCTAAAGCTTCTCAAACTCTAACATAATATTTAATTTAGTACTTAGTATTTATTTACTCATGATGCTCCTATCCCATAACTACCCCATGCATATATAGCATACACATACACTTAGAGTCCACACATAGGTGTACTCGTCACTTGCACATAACACGTTGACTTTGAAAGTCTTTCATACTTAGGCCTTATAGGCTCTAATGACAACACATTACAATTACATCAATAGCTTTTTAAGGTCATCACAATATTATTACCTCAATATCAATTCACTTTAACAATTATCTTAATTCACTTTACACTTCCATACATGTCAACTTAACAATTAACCTTTCAAGCATCATGCTTAACTCTTATGATCCCTTTCACTTCATCAACTCATAACCATATGTTCATCATCAAGTCATCATAACATCTAGTTCCAAATTTCCCAAACATATTTGTATTCTAATCACAATATAAGGTTAAGATACTTAAGTATACCTTAAGTATACCATAATGCATTTAAGCTTATCTAGGTTCATACCTTCCACTAACATGCAATTTTATCATTTATTATACATACATACATGTCCATAATCATCACAACACATCACATAAAAATTATAAATATTGGGACAAAAAAATTCATGTAGGCCAAATGCATCACCAAGGTAAAAACTAAGTTCTTCTTGTTTTCGTACTTTCTGTCTATTTCAGAAATATGTAAAAACATGGTTTGAACCAAGATTTTTCATGTAAACACAAAAAAAATCATTTTAGAATTTAAATCCATGTGAATTGGCTGCACTTGGTGTTGTTTATACATAAAAATTCAACCTTTTGAATTATAGAGCACAAAACCATGAGTTTTCTTATTTTTGGTATTTTTCGGTCATTTTAGAAATATCTAAACAGGTTATTTAAACCATTTTTTTTATTCAATCATATCAAATATTAGTTTAGAACACATCCATACATGATTCGGCAGCCATAGATAGGATTTATACAAAAAAATTCCAAGTTTAAAGGCTTAGGTGAAAAATCATGAGTTTTCGCATTTTTTGCGCTTTTCGTTCATTTCAGCGATAAACAAACACATTATTCAAATCATTACTTTTCATCTAAACAAAACAATTATCATATTAGAAAACTTCCTCATACAAATTCGCAGTCATATGTCCATTCAAGAATAAAATTTTCCAACTTTCAAGTTCTAACACAGAACCCTTGAACTCTTTTGTTTTTCGAAACTTTCCGATCATCACAGAAATATATGTAGAAATATTATTTAATCCAATATTTTCCATCAAAACAAATCAAAAATCAATTTAGAACACAACCATACACAAATAGCGCCACCGCCGCCCCCCCCCCCCCCCCCCCCTCTATGATGCTTATGCATAAAAATTGTGATTTTAAGTTATAGAATTCACCTTTGGAAAATCTCGCGGAAAGAATCGTGTTTTTGGTAGAAAATAGAATTTTCTCTCCTAAAAACTCACCCAAACAGAATTAAATCTATAAAAATCAGTATTCAACTAGTTCAAAATAATTTTCCATAATTTATTTCATAGAAATTAGTTTAGAAATCGAAAGAGAAGAAAAACTTACGATTACGGTAAAGAAATCGTGAAACCGAATGGTGTTTTCTTAATTTCGGTAGAGAGAAATATTTTGAGAGGATTTTTTGCCAAGATATAGAAAGAATAAGAGAATGGCTGCTGGAACCTTGGTCTGGCGGAAATTTAGAATTTATATTAGGGTTGGGGTGAAATTTCCACTAATACCCTTAATGAACTAGGTTAGAAGGATTTTTGTGTAGTGGGCTTTTGGGTATTTGGGCTTTTATTTAAATTTTTGGGCTGAGTAAAATTAAAAATAAAAGAATATTTTTCTTATTATTTCTATAACATTTCCCCCAAAAATATTTATTTTAAAATATTTTAAAAATACTCATAAAATTATTTTTTGCTCAAAAATTGTCTTATGCATGAAAATTCATTTTATTCAAAATAAATTCTTTTATGCAAATGCACTTCATGTCAATCATTTATTTCACAATAGCAACTCATTTTATGCATATTAAAATTAATTTAATATGCCACATACTCATCAATCACTTAGATCACTAATTTTTACACAAGCACACACTTAACCTTAATAGTTTTAAATCAAGCAATTTATCACGAAAATTGCTAGGGTGAGTGTGGGTTGTTACATTACCATTCATACATACATGTCAATAATGATCAAAATACATCTTATAAAAATTGTAGACATTGGGATAAAAATCCTAATGTAGGCCGAATAGCCCATTTAGAGAAAAATCTGAATTTTCTCATTTTTCGCACTTTCTGTCTATTACAGTAATATGTAAAAACATGATGTGAACCAAGATTTTTCATGTAAACACAACAAAAATCATTTTAGAATATATACATGTAGGAATTGGTCCATATATACATTCATATGCATGAAAATTTCCAACTTTAAGTTTTAGGATGAAAAATCATGAATTTTCTTATTTCCGGTACTTTATGGTCATTACAGTATTATGTAAATAGGTATTTTAAACCATTATTTTTCATTCATTTTTCATTCAATCACAGAAAATATTAGTTTAGAACATCCTCATGTATGAATCATTAGCCATTGATCATAATTATGCCTAAAGATTCCAAGTTTCAAGGTTTAGGGTGAAAATCATGAGTTTTCGCGCTTTTCGTTCATTACAGTGATATGCAAACATATGGTTTAAATTGTTATTTCTCATCCAAACAAAACAAATATCAGTTTAGAAACCATCCATACACAAATTGGCAGCCATATGTACAAAAAATCATAGAATTTTCCAACTTCTAAGTTATAGCACAAAAACCTTGAATTCCTTTGTTTTCTTAAACTTTTCGGTCATTACAGTAACATGCAGAAATATAATTTAATCCAATATTTTTCATTGAAACACATAAAAAATCAGTTTAGAAAACAATGACATAGAAATTTCTCTCCTTTGATATGGTTTATGAATAAAAATTTTAATTTTGAGTTACAGGATTCACCTTTGGAGAAATCGCGTAGAGAGGTTGATGTTTAAGGTAGAAAAATAGATTTTTCTCCCAAGGAATCACCTAGCCAAAATTTTGTCAATAAAAACCAGTAAATATTCAGTTCAAAATAATTTTTCCAAGATTAGTTTCATAAAAATCAAATAGCAAATTGAAAGGAAAAGAAAAACTTACAAAATGGTCGCGAAATCGCAAATTTGAAGGTATTTTTATGAATTTCGGTAGAGAGAAATATTTTGAAAGAATTTTTCTGCCAGAATAATAAAATAACAGAATGGTGGCTGCTGGAATGAAGGGCTGGCCAAAATTTAGTTTAAATATTAGGGTTTTGGGTGAAATTTTCAAGATTACCCTTAACGAGCTAGGTTAGGAGTGTTTTAGTGTAGTGGGCTTTTGAGTTTCAGGGCTTTTCAATTAATTTAGGGCTGATTATAGATAATTAAAAATAAAATATTTTTCTTATTATTTTCTATAAAATTTCCCCCAAAACATTTATTTAAAAATTATTTAAAAATACTCAAAATTATTTTTATGCTTAAAAATCGTCTTTTTGCATGAAAATTCATTTTACAAAAAATAAATTATTTTATACTAATGAATTTTATTCAAATCATTTATTTCACAAAAATAATTCATATTAGGCATAATAACATTAATTTAACATGCTTCAAACTTATAAATCACATCACATATGAATTTCCATAAAACCACATATTTTGTTGCAAGAACTCTAAATTCAAGCAATTTGTCACGAAAATTCCTATGATAGATGTGGGTTGTTATAATCATGCACTAAAATCCCTTCATTAAATATCCTAATCTTGTATGTCAAACTCTAATGTACCTCGATTCTATGTCCTTATCTCAGTTCTAATTATTGATAATATTAGATTCCTACTATAAACTCTTTCTAGTGAATCTGTTTGTCCTGGCCAGGAGCTTTAGTTATCAAGAACAAGCAGATAGTATAGGATCTTAACCTCGTTTGATTGAGTTAATGAATTCTATCTAGTGATCACTTATCTTCATACATTACAAATTAGAACCATCATATGCCATATATCCATACGTGAATAGTACTTCTATGTAAGCAGTAATAAATTCTAACTACCTATGATGAGATATAGTATCCCTCAAGTCAAAGGATTATATGCACTATTATGACCTAGATGATAAATAATTGACAAGTAGTAAAACACCATATTATTATCATCTAACGTCACTATTTAACTATTCATCCTATGCATATCCACGTGTTTGTATCGATATCATATGTTAAGCACCATGAGACTCACTACCTTTATAATCATCTGTATTACATACCGATTATAAAAAATAAATAGAGCTGATAGTCTTCTAGAATTAATGATGCCTAGTAATTAATCCTATGACCATGAACATAATTAAAATATTTGTACAAGAGCGATCTGTCTCTCATATTCTAAACACTTGAGAATAGATCATCTCACAAATACTTAAGGACTATATTCAATAATATGAAACCCTTTTCACATTATGAATATATGATCATGCCATTGGGAATTAATATCTACTATTACATAACTATTATATGGCTCCTAGGGCATATACTGCTATCAATCTCCCACTTGCACTAGAGCCATTCTGCTTAATATTAGAAACTCATCTTCTTAAGATGAAGTTTAACTGTTACTAACTTTTGACTTTAGTCAATGGATTAACTAAGTTAATAGTTAATGCTATTTTCTGCAAGGCTAGAATGCCCTATTCCAACAATTGATTTGATAATTTCTTAATGCCTTACGAAATATTCTGGATTTCAATGTGAGATTCGAGTTCCCTTGGCATAAGGTAAGGCTCCATTATTATCATAGTAGAGAGATATTCATGATGTACTGGAGAAACTCTTAAAATAGTTCATAACTGCTGAATCCAAAATAATTTCTTATTTGCAACATCCTATGTAGCCAATTTGGCTTCCATAATGAAGTTTGTAATAACAATTTGTTTAGAAATTTTTTAGCAAATTATTTCTTCGTCATAGATAACAACAATCCCAATGATAGACTTTCTATCATTAATGTAGTAACATTCTTCATTTGTCAAAATAAAATCTTAAATACTTCTTAAGTATTTTAGAATAATTTTGATTGTATTTTCAATATTTTAATCCTATATAGGATTAGAATATATTAGTCATACTGACAACATTCTCAAGGTCTGGCTCATTATACAACTCTTGTATAATTTAGATTTCCTATAGTCATACTATAAGGAATCAATGCCATACTTTGTTTAGGTATCTAGGGAATCAACCCTCAAAATGTGGATATCGAAATTGTAGGAAATAAAACTTTTGAAATTGGCATGTTGAACTTTTCAACATCTTTTCCAAATATCGACTTGGACATATTTAACATTCTCTTCAATCTATCTCTATAGATATGAATTAATAAGAATTAAAAATATTTATCTCAAGTCTAAATGAAGAAAGTAATGGTAAAACCATTCTACTAATGCAAATATATTAATACTTTTACAAACTAATGTGTTATCCATGTACAAAACTTGAAAGTGACAATACTCCCACTATCCTTTTGCACATTAAGGACTCATCTTATGATGATATAACTCATTAAGGTTTTGCATACTTAAGAATTTTCTTAAGATTCTAAGCTTTTAGATTCATTTCATGATTATGTTTTCTTTTCTAGAGAAAGAAAACTAGTATTGACATCTATATGTCAAACTCATAATCATTATGCATTACTATATCACATATAGCTATAATGGAATCATCTCATAATTTGCTTCATCATGAATGTACAACTTTTGTACATTCATATAAAGTAAATTATATTTTTCTTAAGATTAGATATTTTACTATCTCATGAGTCACTTTATCATGAATATACAACTATTATGTATTCATATAAAGAAATCATATCTTATAGAAAAATCAGATATTCTATTAAACCTTTAGCAACTTATAAGGATAAAATATTTAGTTAGTTTTAGACTTTTCACAGGGTTGATCAAATTATACATTGATCATTTTGTTAGATATTATTGGATGACATTCACCCAATCATTTTATCTTTATCAAAATGTCACTTGAATAAACATTTTATCAAAAAATAACATCTTTGCTAACAACTCTTTGTTATGCAAAAGATAGAAACACTGTCCTAAACCACCTTTAGGATATCCAACAAACCTTATCTTAATTAGAATTATCTTTTAATTGTCTAACTTTAGCTTATCAAATAAGCTAGATATCTCAATTCAAATTATGAGTAAGAATTTTGATATCTATCTATATCATATCATATATGAATTAGGATTAGATAGACTTTGGAGAAAATTCTATTTAAAAATATTATGCTTTTATTTGTAAATTTCCAAAAGAAAATAAACAAAAACTTTTATAATACATAATCTATTACATCATATCATATATATTGTAATTTATTCTTTTGCGTATACCATCACGTATGGTTTTCCTAAAAAGAAATATGATTACATGCCAATTTTATATTTAGGAAATTCCTCAAAAATTGGAAATTGAGTTCTCTCCACTTTTATCAAATCAAAGGGTTATGATACTCTTTCCCATTTTGTATGAAATATCCTTCATATTTAAGCTTCTCTAAATATGAGAAAATGATGTTCATCATCTTTGCAACATAAAAACTCAAGATTTTTATAAGTTTACAAGACTTAACTTTTAAGTCTTCACAAAGACCATAATATCCTTTTACATTTTTCTAGCTCACCATTTAGTGAAAGGGCAAAGTTGACTTTGCTTCTTCAAATGGTGAAATGACCATTTTATCCTTTAAGGGTAAAATGGACATTTGCACTAGCCAAAAGATGTAATTACAATTTTAACCTTTGTAGAAAATTCTCTAATCCCTAAACCCATCATATAGGATTATGAATAGTGAATTTTCTCTAACCCCTAAATTGCCTCTTAACCATATCACATATGAGCTTAGGCTACATCTCATGTGTTAAGAGTTTTCACTAAATTTAAAATTAAGTCTTTGATCTAGTCCAAATCAAATTTCAATTTAATCTTTCTTATTTGTATCATATACAAATTAAGATTTAATTGAATCGACACCTTCATAGATTAAAGATCAGGATATGCTAGGGTCCTTGTAAATTCAATTACATGTTTAATCATTTTACCACTAATCAATTAATTAAACACTTTAATTAAATATATGGTAAACCTTTTACACTTGGAAGGTGATCACTATTGGGTGTGTGACTTTCTAGGTTCATGTCTAATTAGCAATGGCAATGAGAAAATATTTTTCTCTACTAATGTGAAATCCCCACTTCACACTTAGTCCCATAAGTTGTGAGGGACAGCTAGTATTCCATGTCACGTCTACCTAATTAGAAATGAATGTTTATAGTTGAGAACTTTGAACATCACATGGACCATCAATCATAAATTATCATGCACTAGAATCCCCTCATTAAAGATCCCAATCTTGGCTAGGGTAATGGTTTTTGTCAAACCCTAATGTGCCATGATTCTATGTTCTTATCTCAGTTCTAATTCTTGATAACATTAGATTCCTAATAGAAACTCTTTCTTTTGAATCTCACTGTCTTGCGCAAGAGCTTAAGTTTCAATAATAACCAGATAGCATAGGATCTTAACCTTGTTTACTCGAGGCAATGAGTTCTATCTTGGTGATCACTTACCTCTATACATAACAAATTAGAACCATCACATACCATATATCCGTACATGAATAGTACATCTATGGAAGCAATAATAAATCCTAACTTGCTATATATGAGATATAGCATCTCTCAAGTCAAAGGATTATATGCACTATTATAACCCAAATGATAGATAATTGACAAGTAATAAAACCCCATATTATTATCATCTAACATCACAGTTTGACTATTCATCCTATGAATATCCCTATGTTTGTATCGACATCGTATGTCAAGCAGCATGAGACTCACTGCCTCTATAATCATCTGTATCACATATTAATTATAGAAAACAAACAAAGGTGATGGTCTTTCTAAATTAATGATGACTAGTCATTAATCCTATTACTATGAACATATTTAAAATATTTGTACAAGAGTGATCTGTCTCCCATATTCTCAACACCTGAGAATAGATTCTCTTACAAATACTTAAGGGCTATATTCAATAATATGAAACTCTTTTCACATTATGAATATATTATTGTGCCATTAGGAATTAAAATCTATTATTACATAACTATTATGTGGCTTCTAGAGCACATACTGTTATTAGATACACTTTGCCAAAATATGATCCTCTTTACACCTCTTTAAGGTAGCATGTTCCTAGTAGAGGCCCCTTCAGGTGAGGGTGTAGGAACATTAGAATCAAGTACATAAGCAATCCTTTCGTAAGTAAGGAATAATTTAAGTTTATGAAACTAGTCCATAAAGGTCCCATGAGTTTGTTATTAGTAAGAATGCTTAAGATGGGACTAGATTTGCTCATTTTAATAGAATACTACAGAAAAAAAAGATTATCAGTGTTATGTAAAAAGTAACTTCCATAATGATTTGGTCTTTAATCATAATAGTGCTCCCACTAACTTTGTGATTCCTACACTTCCAAGTAAGAGACAGAAACCCTATTAGGGTGGATTTCTAGTGGGCAATTGAATTCTTATAAGACTATCAAATACTCTCCGATACATATTGTCATTATTAAGAATTTGATATCTAATAAGTGAATAACACTTGTTCATCACAACTCTTTATGAGGTTCAATCAACCTGGTTCCTAATGTTTTTTGACATCAGATACATGTTGTCATTATTGGTCATACACATAAGTTAAGTGAAACCCATTCAAACAGCAAGTATAGAGAATTCAACACAACAGGGCTCAGGTACTCTTCGCCATTATTGCCAAGCTATGTATCTCATCTTTGCAACATCATATGCTATCCAATAACTTCAAAGAAATTATTGTTACAATGGAGAATCATGACTTAATATTTTGTTTGGAAGATTTTTGTGATTTAATATTAGGTCTCACCTTGCACGTTATTCATATTAGCATACATCACATGTATAATATATATCACTAAAAGAATAATGTAAACATAGGTTTAATCATAGACTAGCTATGGGCTCAATTCCTAGCCATAAGGAATGAGTTAAAATTTAGGTTAATCAAATTACAAATAAGAGATTACAATAATTGAATCTTCATGCTCCCATTAGGCATCTTAATAGGTTGAACCTCTTCTTGTTCTTGTATCTCCATATCATTATATGTACACTTATATCTTTGGCATACCAAGGAGAGAATTATAATAATAAAAAAGCTCATAAGCCTCAATGAATTTATTTAAAACTAAATAAGTAATTAACCTTTAATTACATTTCCATAAAAGAAAACATACATTATGATTTCCTAGTGTATGATAAACCATTCATACCTTTCAAACAAACAACAAACATAAATACAACAATTGCAATGATCGATATGTTGTTCAATTTTGGAACATTTCCAAAACCACTTTGAATATCATATATTCAGGGTTTTTATAACTTGAAATCATATTTAAAGTCATAAAAGCTATTTAATTGAAATTATAGTCCAAAACAATTTTGAAAATAAAAAAGTTGGGAAAAAGAAATAGTGGAAATCGAGACCTATTTTGTGGTCACAATAGCGGCCTTAATACGGGTTCGCGGGTGTGACTCTGGATATGATGAATTTGTGGTTGCAACTCAACTCTAGTAGAAAACAACACTAATGTTAGAACTAAGTTAGTTGTAACACATTTGCGGGTGCGACTTAATAATCGCTGTTACAACAAAGATTTTATGAGCACTACAGTTGATTCATAGTTGAGAAAATAAATTAGTGAGTGTGAAATGGATGTAGCGGTAGCAATTATTGGCAAAACCTTTTCCAACTCAATTTCAATCAACACAAAATACTTGTAGCAACATATACAATGGTTTTACACATAAATTAGGTGGCCATAATACTAGTTGAAAGAATATTGGGTGCAAATTAAGCAAAAGCAACGTGGCAGGTGAAATTTCAAATAATTTAAAATTTCACTTTCACCCAAATAAGTCCAATAATCATTCAAGCAATCTACCAGTTAGTGTGTAAAATACATAAGAAAGAAAGAAGATCAATTGGAAATCAAATTACCTCTTGAAGCCTATGAACTTTAATTCTTCTTTCCTCTCTAAAAGCTCTCCAAATGTTGAGCCTCTAGATTGTCCACACCAAACTCCACATACAAGGCACACTTTGATTTGCTTAGATGTTCTTGATTCTTTCTCTTGGTAGCCCAATTGAATACAAGATCTTTTAACATAAATCCTTAGTGATGTGATTTCTTCTTATTGCTATGGATTGATCTTTTCAATACAAGACACCTTTGTGCTTTCACTAAGAACAAAGAATAAGAAATGAAGAATAAGAAATATGAAGAAATCTTCTTCTTTTTCTTTTCTCTCAAGACTTAGTAGCTAAGGCTTCTCTTAGAAAATATATGCATAAAAAACCCCCTATTTTACAACATCTTTTGCCTTTTATATAGCCAACAACTATATTGTTAATTAGGGGAAAAATTAGATATTTAAATGGCTTTATGCCTTATGGTGAAATAGAAATGACCATATTATCCTTTATGGTTCTATGATTACTTCAATTAAACTTCACACAGTTAAAAGACCATTTTGACCTTGGTGCACTTTCTCTAACCCCTAAACTCATCATATGGGCTTTAGGATTATAGAAATTCTCTAACCCCTAAATTGCCTCTCTCCATTTCTCAAATGGGCTTGGACTATTTACGGTTTTGTCCAAAACTCAAAATTAATTCTTTTAACTTATCCTTAGTTTTAATTAATTTAATCCTTCTCATTTATATGATATATAATTAGGCTTTAATTAATAAGAAATCATTATGGATTTAAACTTTAAGACATGCTTGTGTCTTTGTACATTTAATTACAAGTTTAATCCTTTTACCATTAATCAATTAATTAAACACTTTAATTAATTATTATGATAAACCTTTTATTCTTGGAAGCTGAATACTTTTAGGTTTTTGACTTTCTAGGTTCATTTCTAATTAGCAATGGGATTGAGAAAACACTTTTCTCTACTAATGTGAAATCCCTATTTCACCCTTAGTCCCATAAGTCATGAGTGACGCCTAGCATTGCATATCATGACTACCTAATTAGAATGAACATGAGTGTTTTATTACTTATTCATTTCATGGAACATTCTTAGCTAGGGTCATGGATTTGTTAAACCCTAATATGCTTTGATCATATGCTTATATCTCAATTCTAATTCTTAATAAAATTAATTCCTACTAGAAACACTTTCTAGTGAATCTTTACTACCTTGGCCAAGGATTTGATTATCAAGAATA